>CAHIKZ030001563.1:232500-255000 GCA_903632075.3 Acanthosepion pharaonis
TTTCAGGTAGATATACCTTATGACTCGTTTTGGTTTGGGATGGATCATTCCTCAGGTGCTGCCAGTGCAGAAGATTTGTCCGGATGGAGTCTGATGTATGATCGTGGTTCAGTGTATGCTTGTGTGACAACTGCAGTAGTCCATATACCTGCATCCTTGTTGAGCACTTTAACACACTGTCCTATCCAAAGATTGGGAAGATCTTTTGTCATAATATGTTTTCTATCCAGCTTGTCTCTGGTACAATCGAGCTGATATTCTCTCTTTTTGCATGGAGTGGTTGGCACATTTTACTGTTGTACAGGAGTTCCCCTAGTGATGGGATTGTATGGTCTGTCAGAGTTGCTTGGAGGCATAATAATACCATGTCAATGTCACAGTTGCTCAATATAGTCTTCTTGATGGCAGATTTCATTGACTGCATGCAATATTCTGCAAGGCCATTTGATTGTGGATATTTTGGAGATGATGTACAATGGTCAAATCCCCATTCTTTCACAATCTGCTTAAATAGCACTGAGATGAAATGGGGACTGTTGTTGCTGATCACCCTGTCTGGAATTCCTTGTTCCCAAATATTTGTTTGCTTTGGTTCATTACCTCCTGGCTGGAGAACCCAATCTCTCTATAAAAGGTTATTTGGAGTAATAATCAACAATCAACATAAAGTTGGATCCATTGAAGTGGAACAAGTTAGTGGCAACTATTTGTCATGGTTTTACCAGGTCTCATGTGGCATCAGAGATTCATTGCTCTGTACTTTTTGGTGTTTTTGGCATGTATCATATAGTTGAATTGTCCTGTCACTGTCTTTATTGATGTTATTCCAGAACTCACATCATTTTTGCTCTTAGCTTGCACTTCTTGATCCCTTGACGGCCATAGTGGATCTTGTGCAGTACATCTTGTTGCATAGATTATGGGACAATGATCCGATTGTCCTTGATTGAAATCTAGCTCATGATATGGCTAGTATGGTTGTATGTTCTTGCCAACTTCTCTGAATGTTTGGGCCAACTTCTTAGAATCATGTCCCTTTGTACAATGTTGGATCATCATTTGTTGCCAGTTGTAGTTGTGCTAACTTCTTTGCTGAAAATTGAATGAAGCCAAATTTAATGTCAAGATTGATTGCTTCTTTAGCTTTCTTGTTAGGGAGTCTGGAAAATCTATCTGCTAGTGTCATTTCTTTGCCTAGGTGATAGACAAGGGTCATGTTGTAACCTTGCAGCCGTAATAGCATTCATTGGTGATGAGGCTGAGCAGCAATCAGGTTTTTCAGATTGATTATCTCTAATAGCTTGTGATTGCTTTCCACTTAGCACACACATAGATGTATATTTGAAAACACTCACATCCAAACACAATTGCGAGAAGTTCTTTGATATTAGCATACTGTTGCTCTGTTTCCACCAGAGATTTTGATGCAAATGCTATGGGCCTTCCATCCTGTAGAAGAACTATGCCTAGGTCTCTACTTGATGCATTGACCTGAATTACAGTTTGTTTATCAGCATCAAAATAAGATAGTAGCATGTCTTTGCAAATCAGGTCTTTGATTTGTTGAAGGGATTTTTGGTGATTATTAGTCCACCCGTATTTTGTTTCCTTTTTTAGAAGATCTCTCATAGATGATATGAGGTCAGGGAGATGCAGAATAAAAGGTACAATATAGGCAACAATTCCCAGCACTTTTTGTAAGTCTGTAACATTTGTCGGACTGAGGAATTTCTTTATTTCATCCACCTTACAGGGATCAGAGTGTACCCTGTTCTTGTCATAGATGGTGCCAAAGAAATGTATTTTCTTCTGGTCAACTGCACATTTGTCACTGTTGAATCTGAACTCTTTGATCTGTGCTATTTTCATAGTTGTGCAGGTTCCAGTTGTGTCCCTCTTTGATTTTACCAAATACTATGACATCATCGATTAAATCTAGTGTCCCAGGGCATTTCTACAGTATCATGTCCATTTTTTGCTGGAATACATCTTGGGACATTACCAGGCCAAAAGGCATTCTCTGGAAGCAATATCTTCCAAAGAGAAAGTTTAAAGTGTTCCATAGATGTGATTCAGAATCAAGTGTAATCTGTTATTGGCATCCAGTTTGGAAAAATTCTTGGTACCAGATAGTTTGTGGGCATCTTATGGTGACATTGCATGATAACCCTGTTTAGATCTTTTGGGTCTAAGCAAAGATAAAGTTTGACATTTCCTTTGTGGACATACACTAGTTTGTTGACTCATTCCGTAGGCTCACTTACTCTGCAAATGATACCATGTTTCACCATGTTATCTAACTCAGTCTTGATCTTAACTCTCGTATGGATGGGATATTTCTTAGATGCATGGATTACAGAGTGATTGTCTGGTTTTAGAACAATATGGTATTCACCCACAAAATTGCCTGTGCAGTCAAACTGATCTGGGTACATGTTTATTAGGACTTGATCTGAACTGGAGTTTTTTGAATGATGCAGTGCAGCATTACCAGTCCCAGGGTCTCTGAGCAAGAGTAGTCCTAATATAGTAGGTCCCTCTAAGGTCACCACAAAGAATTTCAGTGTTTTCTACTTCCCATGTAGGTACATTGTGTTTTAATGGACTCATGTTGAGTGATACTGGAACCATTATATGCAGTCAGTACAGTCTTTGTGATCAGGGGGCCTGGATGGGTTATGTATTGAGTTATATGCCCATTTATTTTTGTTCTGCCAACTGGATGCTAGTTGTGCTTTCCTATGCATTTTTACTTCCAGCATGCTTGCCCCTTATTATTTCCTGCTACCATGGACCCATACTTCTGGCATTCCTAGCCTTTATTATTTCCGGCTACTACAGACACTTACTTCCAACTACCATGGACCCTTATCTTCTGGCATTTATTATTTCCAGCTATCTCCGCAATCCTGACCTAAACTACTCAACGCCAACACTGGACATTTAAAATGTAACTTTCTTCTCCTTGGTTATATCATCCAGACTTCAAATAAACTATTTTGTACACTTCAGTTAAAATACTATGGAAAGTTCGCTATTGAACTCAACCAGCAACTATGCAACGCCAGCACCAGACATTTAAAATGGAACTTTCTTCTGCTTGGCTATATTGTCTAGACTCAAACAACCTACTCAGTACACTTCAGTTAAAATACTACTACCAGCAACTACTCATTGCCAGTACTTAAATCTTTAAATTGGACTTTCTTCTTGGCTATATGGTCCAGACTTCAAATAATCTATTCCGTACACTTTGGTTAAAACACTATAGAAGGTTCATTATTGGACTTAACCAGGAACTTTTCAACACTTTTGCTGACATATGAACTGAACTTTTAAACTATGCCAACTTAACTTACATGGACTCTACTTTTAACATTTAGTCACAGTTATATTATCTCGATCTTCTAGCTGGTCACTATCCCTTCATTTACTTATTTCTGCCTCCATTACTTGATTCATTGTTTATGTATTCATATCACCCAGATTTCAAACAATCTATTCCATACACTTGGTTTAAATACTATAGAAAGTTCCCCATTGACTTAACCAGCAACTATTCAAAACTTTTGTCGGACATTTGAAATGAACTTTCAAACTTTTTTTTTCATGCCATTAACTTACCTGGGGTCTACTTTTAACATTTCACAGATAGAGATTTAGATAATATAGCTTCATAGTTATATTATCTCGATCTTCTAGCCAGTCAGTATCCTTTCATTTACTTAATTTTGTCTCCATTACATGATTCATTGTTTGTTCATGTTCCTTTAATCCAAGCACATACTTTTATATATGATGTAAATAAATTTTGTATTAATTTTAAGTTTGTCATTTGTTGTCCTCTTGTTGACCTGTCAGATTTCACGTCTTTTATTTTTAAAATGTTAGTGGGCCTCTTGTGACATCTATCCCTTATTGGGGCGCACAGACCATGTTATATTGTGCCTCCCAGGGTGTCTATTACAGACTCAAACCACTGCATAAAATTTTAAAGGACAAACATTTATTACAGTTGACAGGAAAAGGAAAAAAATGAAAACATTTACATATAAGACTCTTACGAAAAAATTTCCTTTTGTGCACCTTATAAATAACTAGCTTAAAAACCATCATATTGAAAGATTATTTTTGTCTTTACAGATTTTAAATATTAAGTTCATATCTATTGTGTATAACATTATTCAGCATGCCCAAACTTTTTTATTTTTTTGTTATTGTTTCATAAAAGATAAATGGATGTTTATTTAAATTAAATTCATTGAATGGGTGTTGGTGTATGGAAGGGATATATGTGTTAACATACAAACAATTAAAAAAGTAAAAAAACCTTTTTTTTAGAAACTGTAGTGAAACAAATGGTGGAGTAGTGGATAGTGGAGGCATAGTGGAGTAGTGGATTGAGGAATCAGAGAGCCGAGTTCAAATTCCAGTCAGATCCATTACATTCACTTATGTGCTAATACCCTTTGGAAAGGTATATATCATCTTCTTCTCCCCCCAGCTATGGGGAAATAGCAGGACAGACCAGGTTCTATAGCCTTGGATGGCAACTGGCCTACCACAGAAAGAAATGGCAATCTACTCCGGGAAAAAATCTGCCTCGTCCGTCATGTATCGAAAGATACATGATTGCCTAAGTGTGTATCATGCATAGCACATAACTGACTGAATGAAATAAAGTTAACAATGTTTCTTGGGGATGTCCATTTTCTTTTTCTGGTCCAGAACTAAGTTAGGGTAAATAATGGTAAGCAAAGTTATAATGGTCGAGCTCAAGTCAGCCTTGCACTGAGTTGGAATGACCAAAGAAAGATTGTATTTACTGTACTGGTTTAAGAATGGTTACAATGGTTGTGCTCAAATCGGCCTTGCACTGAGTTGGAAATACAAAAGAAAGGTTGTATTTAATTTATTGGTAGCAGTTTAAGAATGGTTATAATGGTTGAGCTCAAGTCAGCCTTGCGTTGAATCATGGAGATTCAACAAAACTTGTCCGAACGCTAAATGGGAAGTAGAAGTTGTCAGTCGACTGGGGAAAAGAGACTTGTTCAGTGGGAACATCTTCGACTACATCTTGGAGCAAGAGGGAGAAAGTGGAAGGATATGTTTGTCTTTTTATAGAAATTAAACAGCACCATCTAATGGGTGTTTGGTGAAGCCAAGTGGGGTAATAAAATTTCCAATTCCTTTATTACTAAACTAATATCATGGGAAAATGTATTTATTTATTCATTACTACTATTTTATTGATTTTATTCATTTTCCCACAAATTTGGGTTGGAATAATTTTTTTTTTTTTTACAAATCGTTAGTCACTTCTGCTTTTTTAAAAAAATAAATGAATCAGTAAACTTTCAAATTTTATTGTTTTTTAATTTTTTTATCCATTGCAACAAATATTGCTCCTTAAGTTTTTTTTACTTTACTAATTTCTTAAAATAAAAAGATAATAAAAAATAAATGCAACTGGTGCATTCAAAATTCAAAGCCTTCGTCTTAAAAAAATTGTTACCTAAATTAATAATATTTAATTTAGTTTTGATAATTTAAAAAAAATCAGATCGAATATTCTTCTTATATGAAACAATGCATTATTATTTTATTTAAAAAAAAATGTATTTCGAACAAAAAAATCACTTTCTTCGTAACTTTTCAAAGTTAAATTAAAAATAAATCAGATTAACTTTGAAAGGAAAAAAAATCCCAACATACAGCACAAGTTTCTACAATAAAAAAATGAAAATAATCGTTATTTCATTCTACAAAGAAAAATATATTTTACAAAGAAAACTGAGTATAAAAGCCATTATTTTTTCACTTGTCCCTTTTTCGCAGTTCTACCTAAAAGATTGAATCAGTTGAAATGTACGAGGTCTTTGAGCAAACAAAACTACGGATGTTCAATCAAGACCAAGTTGAAATCTTCAAAGCAAAATATCTTCATTTAATTAATTAATTTAAATTTAATAGAAGCATTATATTTTTTTATTTGGATTCTTTTCTTAAAATGTTTTTTTTTTTTAAATTAGAAGAATAATTTCGTGAGTTTTATTTTTATCACAATGTAAAATAAATTTACAAATATTATTTTAATAATTAAAAAAATAAATATTTTGAAATTTAGATTATTTTATTTTAGAGAATATTAAAATCATTTATTTTTCTATTTAGAAATCTTTTTTAAGAAGTGAAATAGAGACAATTATTAATATAACAGGAATAACTGAAAAAAAGGTCATTAAATCACTTTCGAGCATCCATATGGAAAAGGTTTCTCGCGTCGAGTATTACCGATTAGTAGAAGCCTCAAATAATGGCAGTTGTCTGAAGAGGTAAGGTAGGCATCGTCACCAGAAAGAAACGAAATAGTAGTGCAAATAGCTCAATTAGTTGGGTTTTTAATGATATTACTCTTGCTGCTGGTCGTGATTCTGTGAAATCAGTTAAGCTGTTGGTGGTGGGTTGAAAGAGAAGATTTTTATTGTAGAACTGCTATTTTCATTTGTCTTGATGTTTTCTGTCGTGTCGGCTTGACCGTCGTGAAAGGTTTGCTTGCAAAACAAAAAAAACCCAAAAAGGGCCCAGCAAGCTGGAGAAAATCCCGGATTATCTTAGAGATACTATGGACTGGTTTATGGGGTCAGTACTACCTTTTTTTATTAGTCATCATTTAACTTGCTTCTTTTTTTCTTTCTTTCTTTTAACACAAATCCAGTTTAAAAATATATTTATTTTGCAATCCTTTTTTTCTTGACAATTTATCTTTTCAATCTACATACCTCCCTTTTTTTAAAAATATTTATATTCCTATATTCTCTTACCTTTTTTTTTTTTTTTTTTTTTTCAAGGATAATCAATGACGTAAATTTAATTTTTTAAAAATTATTTTCTGAATATATATATATATATATTTTTTTTTTTTGTGTGTTGTGAATCGAAGATGCGTCAACCTTCATTAATTATTCACTTGATGAGATTCATTTTTAAATTCAATATTTTTTACTTTTCTATTTTTAAACATTAAGGTTGATTCCTTTTTTAGATAAGAAAAAAAGTTCTATAAAACCTCGATATTGTATGAAATCATCAACTTTTTATTTTAATTTCCTCTCTAACTAAACAAAACTTCATAAAATATAAACAGTAAAAAAAAAAAGTGACCACTTTCGTTTTTGATTTTTGATTTTTCTCCTATTGAAATATATAGTAATAACTTTTGTTAAAGACTAATAATTGTAATTTAATTGTTTTCTTCCTGAATTTTTAATGTTAAGATAAGTTAAATTGATTAACTCAGATCAACAGATTTTTTTTCTTTATATATCCTGTCTGACAATTTTTTTTTTCTTTTCGTTTATTAAAAAAAAAAAATTCAAATCGCTTTCATTTTTTTTACGTTTTAATTTAAAAACTTCAATTTCTTCACTAATTTTGCTGAAATTTTGTAGCTAAATTTTGGAAGAATTCTGTGGAGGGTGGGGAAAATTAGCAAGGATTGTCATCCTCCCCTCAAAATCAACGAATTTTTATTTTAAGAGTTTTTCGCTATCAGTGCTTTTTTTTAATTTGAAAGTAAATTTAAGAAAAAATTGTTAAAATATTATTTTTTCCTAAGTAAATTTCATAACTTCTGTTCATTTCATTTTAATTTTTTTTTTCTAAACCTAAAAAGTTCTTTACTTTTCCGCAAAGTAAATTTTATAAATAAATGATAAATCCTTTCTTTATTTAACCTTCATGTCATCGATCTGATGTGATCGATTTTTTGAAATCTAAAAGACATTGGATGTTGCTCATTTTGTTTTTTAAATTCCTGTCTAATATTTTTTTAAATAATCGTATATTTGGATTTTGTTTCTTTTATAAAATTTACCTTCCTTATTTTATTTCACTTGTCATTTATGCTCTCCACAAAGAAAGAAAAAAAAAACGTTTATGTTCTTTGTGCGAAATAAAGTAGGAATTATGAAAGTTTCATCTTTGGTAAATTATTTTCTTTGAACTTATTTGCTTTTCTCCCGCCATTTTTTTTTTTTTTTTTTTTTTTTTTTTTCATTTTACTAAAAAAATTTATGTTTAAATTTACTCTTCATAACTATACAAATTCGGTCTTCATATTTGAAATTAAATATAAATTTTTTTTTTTATTATACTTTTTTAACAGCACTTTCTTTTTAGATCTAAAACTAGTATAAAAAAAATCTCGAAAGTTGCAATGCAGTATTTTTTTTCTTGTCCGGAATTTCTCAAGTTACCATTTTTTTTTATCGTAATCTGTACTGCAGACAAGTCTACAAAAAGAAATCCTATTTTAACTAAAAAGCCTAAGAGAGTCATGATTTTATTTTTCAATCTGTCTGAGTAAAAATTGTTAAATAATGTATTTTGAAAAAAAAATATTGATGTGAATTTTTAAAAATATTACGTCATGTCAAATGTAAAAAGTGTTTTTTCTTAATTGTGCGATTATTTATAAATATCAAATTACAACAAAAAAGCAAGAAAAAAAACAAAAAAACACTTGTTTTTTAGGTTGTAGAAAAACAGTTTTTTTAAAAAAAAATTCGAAAATGCTTCTTCATCTGAATTCAAGTTAAAGATGATTTTTTAAAAATTTTTACTTGTTTTTCTTTTATGCTATGTTTGTTTATATATTTTTTAACTATAGATTTTTTTCTGCAAATAATTATAAATAAAATATTTTTTACTCTTTTAATTTTCTTTTGCAATGACTATCAGTTTCCGTCCGTTTTTATTTTTTTTATTCTTTAATTTTTAAAATAATGATTAAAAAATAAAATGATTGCTTCAAACTGCATCCATTCACCACACTGAGACATGATAAAAAAATTATCAATATGAGGACTGGCAATCATTTGATGATTTTATTTATTATTATTATTTTATTTATTTATTTTTTTTTTTTTTTTTTTTTTTTTCGATTAAGAGTATTTAAATCAGAGGAAAACAGAATCATGTAATAATTTTTTTTTTCCTGAATTAAAAAAAGAAAATGAAACGAAAATTATTTTGTATCAAAGATTTTTTTTCTTTATTTTTAAAACAACTTTATTAGAATTTTAAATTAAATGATTTTATTATTGTAGCAACATAAATTAATTTTGATTTTTTTTTTTTTTTTTTTTTTTTTTTATTTTTTTATAATTAAAAAAAAAACAAAAAAAACCGTGACAAAAATTGTATACAATCTTTGTTAGGAGGAAAGGTTTCTAAATAATTTCTTAAAAAAATAAAATGTTTTTAGTTTTAAAGAAATTTGAATATCTGATTTATTTTTCAAACCTTAAAAAAACATTTTTTACCTTTTTTTAATTGTCATTGTTTTTCGTTGCTGATTTGTTTTTTAATTGTAAATTAAATAATTATTATTGTTTCAATTTTAAATCAAATAGAATTGTAATTATTACTTTAGTTTTCGCATTCATTTTTAAAACAATGACTGATTGTACTCACTGTAGTAAGTGTAGTGTAGTTAAAAATAAACAGAAACTCAACATAGTTTTTGTTTGTCCTTTTAAATTTCGAACTTTTAAAAAAAATGACCAAAAAAACAGCATCTGTCACGTTTTCTCATCTTTTGTTAAAAATAAAATATGATATTCCAGAATGAAAAGCAAGCTATATTTTTCTTTTAAAAAAAAATCTACACAGAACATATTTGTCAAAGACAAAGATAAAAAAAAAAAACACTTTTGTTTTGGGATCATAAATATCACTTAAAAATATTAATGAATAATTGTTTTTAAAGAATGACTGAAAAGATCAATTGTAGATTAGTTTTTTTTTTTTTTTTTTTAGCTGCAAACTCAGGAAATTTTTTACTTTTGACTTTTTGAGGAACGTAAATAAATTGGTCTTTCGTAAAAGACGGAAACTCAATCAATTTTTCTACGATTTTATGATGAAGAAATGATTGTTGAAATCAATCATTAAAAATTAAAAAATATTATTCAGATTTTCTGTTTTCGTTGTTTATTTTATAAATTGATTAATGATCGAACATTTTGTCTGATTATTAACAAAGAGGTTATGATGCATAGCATCTTTTGATAAAAAATTGATGGTGTCAATTACGACGACAAATTTAGTGTTTGTAAACAGGCCATCATTAACGATAATATTTCAGTTAAAAATCTTTTCCGGTTTGTATCAGAAAAAAAATCTTTAACAAGATTTTCTGCAAAATATTTAACTTTTTAGTCCGTCTTATTTTATATATATATATATATATATATATTTTTTTTTTTTTTTGTTGGTTAAACCTGATTTTATTTTTCATTCATTCTCAAAATTACGCAAATAAATAAATAAAAAACAAAAAAAAAAGTAATCCAAATTGAACTGAAATCCAAATTTATTATGATTTTTTAATCTTTCTCCAGTTTTTGTTTAAGGAAGCCTATCATTTAAAAACCCACACATTCACACACGAAATGTTTTCTTTTTCCATCTATAAAGGCATTTTTGAATAATTTATTGCTGTTTGATGTTTTATTTTTATTTTATTTAATAAAGGTTGGGGCATATTTTTCGTCTCCGATTTTTTTTTTTTTTTTTTTTTTTTTAGTGCTCAACTTGATGCTATTTATTTAGGTAGTGTTGAGTATATTTCCTTTGAATGATGAGATCATTGTGTTTCATTTTTTTTTCTTTTGATGAGGATGCACCTAAAACGTTTTGAGGAATTCCTATGGATCTTTAAGTCTGCTGAGACAAAGTTGCGTAAAAAGATTAACACATCTACAAAAAAACTCTTTTCTTGAAGTTTAAGAAAGTCAGTTTTTAAATTGTTTTTAAATGGGGGTTTCTAAAATTTAGACAACATACGAATGATTTATTTATTTTATCGTGTTAGTTATTCATTTATGGATCAGTAATTCCATAACAGTAGTAGTACTACAGTACACAGTTAGCTAAATTTTGAACTAAATTTTTTTAGTTTTTATAATTTATTTAATGTTGGATGTATGAGATCTGAATAAAAAGTATTATTGTTACTGCTTGTTAGTGTTCTGTAAGTTAAAGTAGTATTGATGAACAAGGATTTTATGATGTTGAAGTTGCTTTATTATTTATTTTTAGATTTCGGGTTTATTGACCTATTTATTCTTCCTTACACATGAATTCTGCTCCTTATTTTTAATTAAACTTTTTTTTTTTTGCGTGCAAGTAGTAAAGAGATCCTTAAAAAATGCTAAAATTAATTAATTGCTTGTTGGTGGTATACAATTAGGCATTGCAATCAGAAATAATTTTATTTATTTTTTTTTTCATATCACTATGGATTTTTAAGGCTTTTCTAACCATTAAGCACTCCAGATCACAAATATATATATATATATATATATATATATATATATATATATATATATATATATATAATATGAATTTTAAAACTAAAAGTTAACGGATGAGTCTAGTTTCCGATGTAAATCGATTCTCCCAACGGAAGACAAAAAAACAAATATACGCTCATGACGTGATTTCTGAAAATTCCTTTTTGCGTTTTAACGTGTAGCTTTTGTACTTGAAAAATAAACAAAAAAAAAACAACATGTATTTGGAAATTTCAGGCTGTTTCATGCTAGATGCAATTGTCAGGCCTGACCATTGCGTCTTTAGCATGAAACAGCCCGTCGCCTCTGAGTATTGACTTCAATGTTCACTTTACTTTTTGAATGCATTTTTCTTTCTTATCTGATTAGTTTGAATTGTGATGCATGAAATTGAATCATTACTGAACTATCTTGAAAGAATAATACCTAATAATTAATGCTTCATCCAGTGTTAGTTAAACTGAGCTTTTAAAATACACCATCTTGGAGTTAAATCTTCAGATGTAATGTAAAACTAAATCTAATTTGTTAAGCTTAGTAATTTTCTATGTGCTGTGTCCCTTCAGGACATTGGAAATCATGGCTTTCCGGTCATTTATAAAATATATATAATATAAAATGTAGACACTGATGTCAATACCTAGTAACTATAGTCTGTTTCATACTTGAATACAATCTTCAGGCCATCCACAATGATCATGTGTTTGTGATTATAAACACCTGCTTTTTCTGTTATGAAGATTTTACCTTCTCTCTTTTCATAGTCTTTCTTTTATTGTCTGTAGAGATCACTACTGATATATGAGGGGGTTAGAGTCCCCCAGTTGTTTAAATAACCATTTTGTACAGATTGATATAGTCTGACAGATCTGACAAAGTAAAACTTGCAACTGCTCTTGCAAAGGGCCTCCAATCAGTGGTTAATTGGAAGCAAGTAATGTTTTGTAAATTTTAATGTCTCTAAAACAAAACTATTTTCATTTAATCACCACAGAGAACCTCTTCTGCATGGCTGATGCTAAACTCCAGGAGAGCAACACTTTGCACCTTCTTGGATTCACATTTTCCACTGACATGAAGTAGAAAGATTATAGTGAATCAATTGCTAGGTCTTATGCTAGGAAAGTTGGTTCCTTGTATCATTCTAGACAGTTCTTTCTGTCAGAATCCTTCTTACACATTTATAGATCTACCATTTGTCCATGCATTGAATACTGCTGACATATCTGGTCTCACCTATTATATATCTTGAGATTCTTGATAAAATTCAATGTGTGTTATGTAATCTATGATGACCTGACATCTTGACTTCAGTCACTTTCTTACCAATGTGATGTGGCTTCTCTCTGTCTTCTATTCAAATATTTTCATGGCAATTGTTTTGATGAACTTTTCTGCTTTGTATGCCTGAATTTAAGTGTGGTACTAGATTGGCAACTCTGTCTCACTGATGTTACGGTTACATCTAGCTAGTTTAACAGTATGTTCTATTCTAATAGTTTCTTTTCTCGCCTTTGGAACTGATTTCTTGCTTTTCTGCCACCTGTAATCTTCAAAAATTTAAATGTAATGGCAATTCCTTAATCCTGTTTTTTTTTTTTATTGTCTTTTCTCAGTTTTTTTTTTTTATTCTCTTGTATTTCCTGTAACCTCCCTATTGGCATTATCACATTGCTTGGAGTGAAATGATTAAAAAAAAAAAAACTATTTTCTTTTCTGGCTTTGTAGATAAGCTGTCTTTCTTTACAGGTTCATAATCTAGGATACTCTTTACTAAATTATCTTTTTATTATTTTGCCACAAGCAAGGTGATAAAGCCACAAACATGCAAGGAGTTACTATAAGTGATAAAACTGAGAAAAACTTGAGAAAAAAGGATAATAAAAGAATAGGATTCAAGGAGACAAAAGGTACTGATTGATGTTGCATTTGAATTTTTGAAGATCTTAGTTGACAGGAAAGTAAGAAGACAAGAGTTTCACGGGCAAGAAGTGTGGTATACTGGAACATACCTATTCTAGTGTTAATAGACTCTCCCACAGATAAGTAGTAGTAGCAGTCGCCAGGGGGCTCAGTGGAGTTGGTGTGTTAGTCGATGTCTGACATTAAAGTATCAACCACCACAACTATTATTTCAAGTTCCTAACGTTTTGTACGTCGAACCCTTTTAGGACCGACTTAGTGAAATACAAGCCTTCACTGTGAAAACTACTCTACAACACATTGGCGACGAGGGATTCGTTTCTCATACGGAGGAGAAAAATTTTTCATTCACTCTATAACAAAGTGTGAGAGAAGAAACTATGAGAATAGAACTTATGGTTGCATCTAGCAATTTCAATGGTAAAATGATGAGACCTAAGTGCAAATCTAGCAGTTACTACACTTAAATTTGTGAAGAGGTACCGAAGAGGAAGGTTTATCAAAACAATAACCTTGAAAATATGTAGAATAGGCACAGGAAAGCTAGGTTACAGTGGTGGGAAGGTGATTGAAGCCAAGATGCCAGGTCAGGACCATTAACTTTGTAGATTCTTCTTTGGATTTTGTCAAGAATTCTGTTTTCTTTATTAAAGCAATTCTCAGCCCTATTCATGATTTCATTAAAAACAAAAAAAAAAAAACAAAAAAACAATGTTATTGGTATACCAGTTTCCTGATCATATTATATTCAAAATATCTTTTCAAGTAACTGTATATTACACATTTCCAGAAGAGGAAAACAAGAAAATAAGTTTAAGGACCAAGAGTATGTATGTATTATAAAAAGAACAATTTTGTTATTGGTGCTGTTTTCCATCAGAGTTTTCAGCACATGAATGTTGAAGGCCAGACTAGACTTGTATGAGGATACAGTCAATTGAGTTTCATTACTTGCAATAATACCTTTTTAACTGTAAGGTGGAATTAATCTAATTGATGAGGTTTTGGTGTTGCTTTTGTATGAATGTCATGCATGGTGTCCAGTCCATTCAGAAATGTCTAAACTGTCCACAGTATACAACCACTTTCTCAGATGATTGTTTAAAAATGGCTTCCAGTGAATGAACCCTGTAAAGCCTTAGAGAGAACCCTTCTACTTTAAACCTCAGAAACTGGTGCTAAAGAACTTTACCATATCACTTGAAGACTTTCAACAACAGCAACAACTAAAATGAACAGTACATGTAAATCAAAGTGGAAATAATGTCATAATTAAGATGTTGACTTTCTACAACATTTCACATAACTGATTAAGAAGGAATCTGCCATCCATATTGGAAAGAGCAGACTTAAACCCATTTTCATGAAAAATTATTTTAATAGAAAGATTTCAACCAAAAAGTAGCACTGGCTGTTTGGTTAATAAATGCCAAAAGTCTCCATATAAGGAAATGGCTAATATTACCATTCATATGGTAAAGCAGTTGTTTCGAACTCTACCTAAAATTGATTTTATAGAAAATTGAGCCTCATTTTCCAATATCCCATTTCAGAGCAACCACTTAATACTAGATCCAAAATGGGATTGTTAAGAATTAATTTTTTCAAATATTTTATTGATTGCACTTTTTTTTTTCTCTAGCAATCTGTGGACATCAATCATGACACTTTATGGTAATCTTTAATATAATATGCAAGTCCAGGTTTTGGCTCCTACATTGCTATATGATCAAAGAAAAAATATGTACTTTTATGACGACTAAAATCTTCAGATAATTCTTAAAATAGGCTTTTATGACCCTCACTTAAACCAACCATAACATTGCACACTTGTGTATTATTTATCTCTTTCTCTACCTGTTTCTTTCCCAAGGTAATGAGGTCATTATTGTATCACATTTCTAATGAAAGTGGTTTTTTTTTTTTTTTTTTTTTTTTTTTGTTATTTTTTTCCCTTACTAGATAAATAATTGTGCTTTATTGTCAGTGCAGTCTTATGCTAAATCCGTGTACACCTATAGATTATAACATATGCCTTGAAATTTGTTAATGACTTTATCCTTAATTATAATTAGCAATGGTCCTTCATATGAAGTGGATGAAAATGATTAACAGAGAAATGGAGTTTTGGTTTATTACATCCTCTCAGCATACATTTAGATATGAATCAGGCTGAAAATAGAGTAATGATACCATACCTAGGCTGGAGTTGCTTAGTCTTCATTTTCCAGTTTTGATAGCATCTATGCGGCCTTGTGGATGACAAATTGTCTACTCAACAACCTCTTTCCTACAGATGAAATGTTGCAGGACTCTTTCTACACTATTTTTATTTCCATTGTAAATAAAGTGCTTTGCCCAAAAGTTCCACTCATCTGCAGTACCTTGGCCATATTCCATACCCCCCCCCACTTAGAACAGAGGTTACACTGAGTGACATATGCATAACCCTGTCAATGGTTTCTGGTATCATCTCGAAATTAGATCTGCACAAGGCAAGTGGATGTAAAGGGATCTCTGCTGTTTTCCTAAAGAAATGTGCTTCTGAGCTGGCTCCTGTTTTCTTCAGACTTTACAGCAAATGTTTCACTACTTCCTGCTTTCTAGCTTGTTGGAAGTCTTTCTCTGTAGTTCCTGTCTTCAAGAACTCTAAAGCACCCTCTGACTCCTCCAATTATTGCCCTATTAGTCTCATACCTTTCAACAAAGTATTACAGTGGAGTAATGGATAGCGTTTCAGATTGAGGAATTGGATAGCCAAGTTAAAATTCCATTCAAATCCATTACGTTCACTTATGTGCTAATACCCTTGGGAAAGGTATGAATCCTCTTCTCCCTCCAGCTATGGGTAAATAGCCAGACAGACCTGGTTCTATAGCTTTGGATGGCAACTGGTCTACTGCAGAAAGAAATGACAACCTACTGTGGGGGGAAAAAAATCTGCCTTGACACTCATGTTTTGAAAGAGACATGATCGCCTAAGTGTGTATCACGTATGGCACATAACTGACTGATTTGAGGCCCTAATCAATGCTAAACTGGTTTGAACATTTTACCTTGAATGACTTTCTTTCAGACAAACACTATAGCTTTTGTTTTGCCTGGTCTACCATTAACATGGTAACAACCATCTTTAAATTTATCTATCAAGAATTGCAAATATCTCTAAGGTGTTCGACAGGGTTTGACATGCTGGCTTAATCCAGTCATTCCTAACCAATCGACTAATGAAGGTCGTATTGAACTGGCATGCCTACTAACACAGAGGTCCTCCAGGGATCTATCCTTGGACATATGCTGTTTCTGATCTCCATCAATGATCTCCACGGTGTCATTAGTTCCTATCTAGGCATTTACGCAGATGACACTACCATTTACTCTTGCCTTTGTTGGATCTGTTGGAGTTGTTACTAGGTAACCTGGTAACTGCTCTTGAAAAGGACCTCCAATCAGTGGTTAAGTGGGGCAAGAAATGGCTTGTAAATTTCAATGCCCTCAAAACAAAATTGCTTTCATTTAATCACCAAAGAGAATTTTTCTGCATAGCCTCAGGATGGCTGATGCTGAACTCTAGGAAAGCAACACTCTATGCTTTTTGGCCATGTGTTTTCCACTGACATGAAGTGGAGCAATTATATCCAGTCAATTGCTACAAGGAAGGTTGATTCACTGTGTCGTGCCAAAAATTTTTCTCATCAGAATCCAACTTTCACATTTATAAATCTACCATTCATCTGTGTATTGAATACTGTTGCCATATTTGGTGCCCCTACTGTGCATCTTGAGATTCTTGATAAAATCCAGACAAGCATCTGCTATACAATCTGTTCTGACTAGGCATCTCGTCCCCAGTCACTTTCTCACCGACATAGCATGGGGTGACTTCCCTCGGCCTGTTCTACTAATATTTTCATACAAATTATTTGTCTCCATGAATATAAGTGTGCTACTAGATTGGTCTCACTGCTTTTTTATTGAACTAGCTAGATGCAACTGTCATTTCTACTCTAACAGTTTTTTTTTTTCACACTTCCCACCCGTGGAACTCCCTTTTGATTTCTTGCTTCTCTGATAACTTCATCTTCAAAAATTTAAATGCAATATCAATTGCCATCTGTCTTGAAGCCTGTTCCTTTTTTACTATTTACCCCACTCCTCCCCTTTTTCAATATTCACATCCCTTTTCACTCCTTGTAACCCTAATTAATTCTAGTAGCACTATCACCTTGCTTGGGGTGGAATGATTTTTAAAACAAAAATATTCAGAAGAGCTATATTCCTTACTTCTATCAACTCTAACCCATACAGCTAAGACTTACCATAATGCATACTCAGTCAAAACCATCTTCCTTCCCTTTTATGAGAATTTTTGTTCAAGTGGAACTTATTTCTCCCCAATGAAAGGGAGAAGTAAGTTCCACTTGAACAGCTTCTTTTCATAAAATGCTTCTCTATGAAACCGAATCCTAAGAGGATGCTTTCCCGACCACCACAATCTTAACCTGTTCGAGTCTAGAGTTAACTTTTCTTTTCCACATGTCCTCATAAACTGTGCTTCTTACTCTTACTGCTCATACAACAAATTCCTTCAGTAACTCTACTTTGAGTGGCTCTTGGGCTTTATATTAGGTGAATATTAGTTAAAAACAAAAAAAATGGTGATAGACAAGTTTTTTTGAATTTTAGAAAACATTTTCTATTTCTTTTCTGGCAAAGTTAAATTTCTTTCTTTGTAGCTTATAAAGTTTTTTGAATATTGACCCTGCCATGAAAGTTTTTTGAATATTGACCCTGCCATGAAATCTGCGAATATTATCAATCATTTATGTGACATTTATTTGGGTAAAGTTTTAGAGATTCCAGGAAATTTTTGCTGAAAAACTTTTACTTTAAACTCTTTGTACTCTTGCTTTCACTTCCTCCAAGTGCTAACATGGTTGAATAAATGAACATACGCCCTTTTGGTAAATGGACAAAATCTCCCTTTTTTTTTTTTTTTTTTTTTTTTTTTTTAAATAAATTGCTTATATCTATATTGCTTTCGTTTGAAATTGTTTTTCTTTTTTTTGTCTTTTTTTTCTATGTGTTTATTTTTTATAATCGCTTAATTTCAAGGACCATTTATTTTTGAGTAAGCTTAGGTTTGTGTCGGCAAATTGATTTTTATTTTTTTTATTTTTCAGGTTTACTTGAATTTGGTAAAGTTCAAATAAAATACTTGTAAAATCTGTAATAGCCATTATTATATAGCTCTACTAAGTTTAGTGAATTTTTAAATTTCTAATCCTATTTTAGACTTTAATTGCATCGTTTCAGTTCTGGAAGAGTTTGGAAGTTCTTGAATGAAAAAAATTAAATGCACACCTTATTGCAATCATTTTCATAGATTAACCATAAAGCCATATCTTTTAAAATGTTGTCTTTCTTTATTACTGGTTTTATTGCTTGTTTTGTTTGTTTGTGTTTTTTTTTTTTTTTTTTTTTGTGTTATATACTTGGCTTCATCACTCAGGTGATATGTGATCGGTGATTGGCATAACTAAACACTTTTAGCTACCTTGCTTTTGTCATAAGTAAACCCCTCTGGGGAACTTACCTAGATTTTCTCACTGAATTATTAAGGAAAAAAAATTCTAAGACTTTGACCTACTGAACTCAATTTTTGCATTGGTTGCGTCCTGGGTATGACAATAAACTACATCTGTGTCTTAGGTAAGACGATAAATTATATGCAACAGCAAGGCCTCTGATTAGGAGGTTTTGAGGAGCATGAAGACACCTCTTAATTGTTGGTGTTCTCAGGTACACCCTGACCAAGGGTGGTAGCACCTGTTAGGGTCCCAACTATGGGCAAATAGTTAACCCTCAAACTGGGGTCAAAATATGATGAAAGTATAAAAATAGGTTTTAATATCCAAAATACTTTGTAAAAAAAAAAAAAAAAATTTATTACCAGCAACACATTTTGAAAAAAATATTACCAGCAATACATATTTGAAGGAAAATTATTACCAGAAATATATTTTGTTTTCAAAAATCTATATTACCAACAATAAAAATTTTGTCTGCATTAAATAATCCATGGAGGTTGATATGCAATAAAACAAACCAAACTTTTGCATTGGTCTTGTTCAGCCACAAAGAGCTTCACAATTAAGCAATCTTTTATTTGCTATCTTTCTCAAGTATGCAGGCCAGTAGACAAAATAAATACTGTTTAAAATTGAGTATTCACTAAAAACAATGTTTGAAGTAATAAAAATGTTGGATTTAAAATCCATTAATTCTTCAGAATTGCTTTGTTTGTTTTTGATATGAAACTGGGCAAATATGCCTTTTGAGAAATCTGAATGTGTGATTTAAAGGCAAATAGAACCTTACTTGATTGTGAAACTTTCTGTAGCCAAGCAGTTAAAGTAGGCTGGTTCAGACAGTGCTTTCTGCAAAGGGGGATACAGGTTTAGGTTCTGCCAGAAGGTACATTTTCTTTCATAAGTTTTCTGGGGGTGTGTATATCCATAGACACAGTACTGTTTAAGATAAAATGAAGCATCTACTGAAATACAGAATGCAGATATCTACTAAAAATAACATATATATATATATAATTGGTATATACGGAATGAATTCCAATAACCAACAATTACTATTCTTAAGAGTGCTCAATACAAAGTAGAGCAGATATGTTATAATTTTTTTATAAATAATAATTATAAGTATGTTATAAAATCACTACAAAAATAGCCATTTTGTTTCAACACACTCTGTGTCTTATCAAGTGATGATGTTGAAGATGAAATAAATGGTTTTAAAAGTTTCAGATTAATTAACGATCCTACACTAGGGGGAAACATTGTTACAAAAGCTAGAATAACCAATCAAAAACCAAGTATAGAAAGATTCAAAAGCTTGACAACGAAATCATGTTATAATAGCTATTCAGATCTTTAAAATACGTGTAATATTAAAAATAATTTATACTAACCAATAATTATAAAATTATATGATGAAATTTAATATTAAAATTAAAAACTGGCAATTTTAAAATCCAAATTTAATCACTATTAAGTTTAAAAACTACAAAATTATTAAGAAAAGAAAAAATATATATGTTTATTCAATTTATTTCTTTGTTGAAATTACGTTCGACAAGACGCTACAATATATCCGGTCATTTGACAATACATGTATATATATTTTTTATTCTAAAAGTGTGTGAATGTGGTCTTAAACTCACGCGCAAAACAACAAAAACACAATCAGATTATAATACATAAGCACCCAGACATATTTAGATATATATACACACACACACACACACACACAAAAAAAAAAAATGGGGAAAGAAAAGGCGACAAGACAGGAACATCACTACAACCCTTTATGAAAAAAGGAAACGGGGAAAACCAACACCTATACACACACACAATTAAATGTGAATACACTCTACATACACATAGACACCGATAGATACACATACACACATCCACAGACAATGACCTAGACAATCAGATACCACAACCAATAAATATTTCAGACTTAAAGTATCATTAAATAAATGCTAACCACTTATTAAATTATAACTTAAGGGAGCAAATATACAAAGATAAAAATGGTTAAAAATAATATTATTTAATATATTAAAATGAATATTCCAAAACCACAAATATCAATAAAAATATATTGGTGAATCTTTGGAAGTACCTAATGTAAAGCTGTGTCCAATAATGTCAAGAGTTTTAGAATAATGAATCTATAAACAAGTAATACAAGTCATATTTTGACTGAATCATAATGTAACTGGAGGAGGAGAAAAAGAGAAAATTGTAACAGACTACTCAATTCAACTCAATGTTAAACTCCTAAATTCAGGGCTGATTATCACTGCTGCCATAAACTTTCAAATTTTCATAGTAAAGTACAAGAAGTTCTAAATGCACACACACATCTACTCTACCAGTGCTGCTGAACATCAGATATGTGTATCAGTGTATCAAGCTTGGAATGAAATATGCTTAGCTCGGAAGCCCAAACTTATATCTGTATATTTGAGAGACACAAATACACAACAGAAATCAATCAGAAAGTTATTAGAGAGTTTGAACTTTGAAACCATTTTTAGTGGTTAGATACAAATATGAAAAATAATTCAATCAACAATTTGGTAACATCTGTTATGATCTGTTCTACTTACGGCCCAACAGAAACAAGGCATTTTGCACCAGTGAAACAGGTTTATCGATCCATAATAGGAAACAAAAAAAAGATAACACAACCAAAGTTGAAAACAAGTTTGTAATACTCGGCCACATTACAAAGCAGACAGAAGAGTCATTAAAAGGTATATTTAAAAAAAAACAAAAAAACACTTTACAACATCAAGCCACCAGAAATTGACTTTCCACAAACAACACATGAAACTCCTGACTCTACAAGAGAATCAGTCCTTAAAATTCAAAATCAACATGAATCGACTTACGAAATGCTAAGCAAAGTATTAAGAAACAGGAAAAATTTTTTAGAAACAAAGAAAAGACAGTTGAACTGATATGTAATATCAATCCTCTGATACAGAGTGGAATACTGGACACTCATAGATTAAGAGAAGAATGGAGGTAACAGAAGTATTGTTCTACAGAAGGATGCTGAGAATATTGTATAAGCAACAAGGAAATTTTAAGGAAAAGGTAAACAAAAAGGACATACTTAGAACCAGAAAGAGAGCTGAAATTTCTTGGACACACAATGAGGAAGGAATGCTTGAACAATTTTACACTCCCATGACATATCAAAGGCAGATGAACAGAGAGAGGCAGTGGATCACCTATCTGACCACCTTGAGTGAATGGATGACAGAACAGTGGTAGGAGAGATAAGAAAAAGATAAATGTTTACTAACAATTCCAAGTGATAAAGAGCTGTCCACGTCTTAAAGAGATATGACATATAGAATAAGAATTATTCAGTTGTGCAGAATAAATGTCATTTAAAAAAAAAAAAAAAATCTAAAAACTAAAATATCTGACTTAATGACAAATAAATTTATTGTTGTAAGTAGATAGCAAAATTGTGAAGGTTATTTGCTTTCTGAATTATTTTTCAAAGTCCTTCTCTGTCATACTTAGATTTATTTCTTTCCCTGCAACTTCATACTTGAAAAGCTCCCAATAAAACTTAATGATTATCTGGCCATAAATCTTATTGAATGTACAGTTAA
>CAHIKZ030001563.1:260000-327500 GCA_903632075.3 Acanthosepion pharaonis
CAGGTGAAGAGGGCGGCCACAAATCCAGCGACCAGTGGTGAGGAACTTTGTTGAGCAGCCACGCCTGGGTCGTCTTGGCCTTGTGTGCAGGAGCGGAGTCCTGCTGGAAGATATAGGGGCATCTGATAGCAATTTCCATCCAGGGGCTTCACTATGCTCCTCAGCACCTCCTGGTAGATCTCAGCGGTGACTCTCAGGCCCTTTTGAAAGAAGAACGGAGGTATAATGTCCCCTCACTGGAGATGACACCAAGGACCATGACGGAGGAAGGAAACTTTGTATGCTTCACGGCGGGAGCCTCTTTGATGTCTTTGCAGATCCACCTGTTAATCTGCCTGCATGAAATTCTTTTCATCAGAAAAGAACCTCAGCCTCCCGGCGGACTCGTGCTTGGGCTCATTCAGCAAAGCTGCCACTTTGACCTTCCTCGACTCTTTGGAGGCATTCGTGATGAGTATGTGGTGAGACCTGCGGTAACAGGAGTAACCAATGTCCTTGATCGTTCGGCAGGTAGTCGACTTGTGACAGCCCATGTCAGTGGTGATCTTGGCGTAGGTCTGGCTTCTATCATTGTCAACTGTCTCCTTGACGGCAAATTTAACTCATCGGTCCTAATGGCTGAAGAACGAATATTGTGGGCCTTTTGTTTGACAGTAAACTCGTCCTTGTTCTCACATGCCTTCCACTTCCTCCAAATGTCCATGACCATGGTCCTCTTGAACCCAAACCAGGCCATCACTTCCACAGGCTTCTTGCAATGAGAAAAAAAGCTACTACTGCTGCTCTGTGCTCATATTCCAATCCTGGAAAAGGGTAGAGAGGAAAATGTTAGTTTGACAACTGTCTGATATCTGCATATACAACTTTTGTTTTTATTGCCTATTTCGTTATCTTTTTGTCATGTCAGATTTTGCTGCAACACCCTGTGTGTGTGTGTGTGTGTGTGTGTGTGTATATATATATATATATATATATATTGTCTGATTGAATAGATTACAGACATTGTCTGCTAATTTTTAACAAAATCCGTTCATACTCACAAATAACCTTCCATGTATTGATATTAAAGGATGAGAGAAATGTGCTATAGCTGTTTAAATTTCTTTTATTTTCATTTCCCAAGTACTTTCGATCTTCTTCCAAGATCATCTTCAGGGTTGCAAGTAGTACAAAACTATATGTTGTTCATTAGTATAAGTATTTATACAAAGTTGTATGTTGTTATCCATTACTGTAATTTTTTCATTATACTTTTAAATGCAAAATGGTTGACAATGTGCTGAGCGTTCATTTAAAAGCATAATGAACAGTAATATTTACATGATTTATGATAGTATAGTAATAGTCTTAACACAGCCATGGAGCAAGATGAGCAACACCTAGTGTTTCAAATACACTGTATGGGCATATCAGCCTGTGACATTAGCTTACATTAGCTATATTGTCTCAAATGAAAGTTGTTGTGGAGTAATCCACAGTTAGCTCCCTTGTCAAGAAACTGTATCTGCCTTTGCTATAAAAACAGGGCATCAATGAGGAGCAGAATAATTTAAATTCTATGCTTTAACTAGTTTGGACATCAGAACAGTCAAAGACTTCATCTTCTCTTTTTCCCTCCTGTAAGTTAATACACTTAAATTATGCCACGTGGTGTCAGGAGTGGGTTCCGAAACCACGCCCACAATTGTGGACCAGAACTTGAATCTGGTGGTTCTACTCAAATTCCCAAGATTCAAAAACTCAATGAAAAAGAATTAAATAAGAGCTTTTGCATAAGGTGCAGCTGTCCAAACTGCCATCCTTTCTAGTGAGAAAGATAAAGCTATTCAAGACCTGTTGCTGCTTGATGTGGTGCAACTCTCAATGGTTATTGAAACTGCTGGTAGCGTTATGACCTCATATGATTAAGAGAAACACAACCATTCCAACAAAACAATCCACAAACTTCCAATACACTGCAGTGTCAATCAAAATCTGTCCAGCTGAATTGTCAGGGGGTCAACACAAAACCCAAATAACTGAAAAAAAAAATGTGGAGCAATCCACTGTTACATCCTTTGTCAAGAAATGGTATCTGCCTTCACTATAAAAACATTAGTTTTGACTTCAAAACAGTCAGACTTCTTCTTTTCCCCTCCTGTAATTTAATACATTTAAATTATGCCACAGTTGTCATTTTGTTTAGATAGTAATATCTGAATAGTCTGATGATGAGAGCTGTTTCAACTTGAATGTGTGATTTCTCATCTTCAGCTACTTTTGTAAGTAACTCTTATCAGTAATGCCCTTGTTCAATGTATAAATATGATGGTTGTTTGTCCAGAGTCTGTGGATGTTATTCTTTGATTTGCTACGGATAAAATCTTGTCCATAATATTTGCTTCCAAAGTTTATTAAATTGTATTGTCTAACTCTGATATCAAGTCCATTTTTGATTTTGGCTTCTTGGAGACAATATACATCAATTTTATAACCATCAACATCATGAGCCAATAATTCCTTGTTTTGCACAAGACCTCTAACATTAAATGTCATTTGGAATTTTATTGATCGTTCTTTTAATGTCCTTGTTCAGTGTATAAGTACAATGGTTTTTATTCAATGTCTACAGATGTTATTCTTCCATTTGGAATCAATGACAAAACCATTCCCATATTATTTTGTGTCTGTTTTCAAAGCTATTAGATTGTCTAACTCTGATATTATTATCAAGTCCTTTTTTGATTTTTGTTTCTTGGAGACAATTTACATCAGTGTTATAACATGTCAACCCAATAATTTTTTTTCTTTTCACAAAGTCCTCTAACATTAAATGTCCTGATGGTAAAAACTTTAAATGAAACTAGTCATTTTATAATGTTTCAAATAAACAGTTGACTATCAAAAAAAGTCATTAACTTCTCCACCAAAGAATGACTACACTTACTCCACTAAAAAGTAGGGTATTCCTCCATGTACATAAGACAATACCTTTTCCCCCAAAACAGGAGTATAAAATTACCGTTTATCTATCAACTGAAGATTATAAGTACTCAGCAAACTCATTTGATATTGCGTGGTTGGGAGAACTTGTCCTCCTTCTGAAAATTGGGGTATGTCTTATACACTGATAAATTGTGGTATACACTTATTTTTGGGTTGCATTAAGGTTTAAAGGTTTTAAAATTAATGATGTTTGTTTTCTGTTATTTTGCAAACTTTTACACAATCTGTATAACATTGGTTAATGTACTACCTCCCAATATGCATCTGTCTCACACAGCCAAATAAACACCTTTTATGGTAATCAAAACTCTGAAAAACAGTTGTGTTCATCAGCAGTTTTATTGGAAGCTAAAAGGGTGAAACTAGAAAAAGAAAGAAATACAAACTTGAGATTAGTTTAGTCTCAATAACAAAACAAATAAAAAGCTAAAGTAGAAATATAACAAATGTTATATAGGAATAAAGTGTTGCTGCCGACATTGGAGTTTGAACACAGATCATCAGAGAGCAAACATAGGTGATCCCATTTTGAATAAGTAAATCATGATGGTAAAGGAAATGTGTATGTATGTATGTATGTATATATATATATATATATATATATATATATATATATATATATATATATATGTCTGTATACATTAGTGTGGTGTCTAAGTGATCACTATATGGATTACTATTCGAAGCACTAATTGAGAAAGTACTATTAGTGCAAGTGATATTCAAAGGCATCTGACACCAGCATTGTTCAACAGTGTTACTGTAGTTGTATCTGCGATTACAAAGTCTCTACTACAACAAGCATTACGAAAGTGACAAGTATTCGTTAATATTACAAAAGTGGCAATGAGTGTTTGTTGATATCACAAATGTCTACATGAAGGTACAGTATGACACTCTGAAAACATGCTTACAGTTACATCACATTGAAACACTAGTTTCCAGCCATTCACTTAAGTTAAGCAATGTTGAGCCTGGTCAGTACCTAGATGGTTGACCACTTTGGAATAACTGGTGCTGTAAGGTTGGATGTGTGGGTGGTGTAATGGATAGTAGCTTGGAATTGTTAATTGGAGAGTTCCAATTCCAGTTGGGTTCATTATATTCACTTACACTCAAATATCCTTGGGAAAGGTATGAATCCATCTTCTCTTCCCTTCTATGGTTTAATTAAGACTTGTATCACTAAGCCATTATTATCTTAAAAAAAAAAAAATTGCATTCTAAAAATATTTCCTGGCTTTAAGTAACCTACAAAGGGTTGATAAGCCATAGAAAATGATCAATCAGCAATCATATTGCTTCCAAATTTGGACAAGCTGGTAGTTGTTTGTCATGTGACATTGGTGCACTTAAAAATGGGCTGGAAAGTTACTTTTTATCTTGTGATCTTTTCTATTTAGTTGTATCAATCATAAAGCAGTAGCAGTCATTTAGATGGTGTATTTGTTCTTGCCAGATTCTTGGAATGACAAGCAGCTGCTATGTAACCATCCCTAGTGTGTTGATTTGTAGCTACTACAGACTGTAAGGAGACCAATTACTTGTCTTGGTCTCTAATGGGATGACCATGTTATTTTTGTATGTGGTCCCTTGTTAAAATAATACATTTGTCTTGTTTTGGTCTATTATAATGTACTAATATCTTGCAATGTAACTGAGCATAAAAGCTTTTGAATGACAGTTTTGCGTTTGTGTTTTAGGTTGGCTTCTTTAGGTGAGAATGGAAGAATGCTTTTTTTTTTTTTTTTTTTTTAAAGCCATTAATGTCTGTTGGATTTGAAGTTAGCCCATTCCAAATAGATCTTTGTTATGGTAATTTACCCATGCATGCATGGACTCTCCCAGCTATAAATAGGAGCATGTATTTCCTTTTGGAGAGGGAAGTTTCCAGCAGTCAGCTCTGACAGTCTGATTGAACATTCTTGCTGTAACACTCTTGTTTGTATTACTGTTTCTGTTAATATATTTAACTCAATTTCTCTCTTTGTGTCTTTATTTCTGGCCCTAACAAGGCCACAACAATCTTATATTCTGCTTATTCTGCTATTGCTTTTGAAGTGATTGATGATATTGTAATCTGCTTCTCTGTCAACCTCTTCTCTCCAGTCTCCATCTTCTCAGTCACTAGTTCTACTAGCTGTTTCAACTTTATAGGTCATCCAGATTTTCTTTTCACTCTTCGGTTGGGGGGCTGGTGTGTTGTTTTGATAGAATTGATTCAGGTTTCCCAAAATCTTACAATATTGGGCTTGATGGAGAGGTCTACTATGGACCCAATGTACATTGTGCACCACAGATAAGATTGTGTAATTCTTGCATGTGGCCATGGTAATTTGTTCCTTTGTGTTGAGGGACAACATCAAGAATCGGGGATGGAATAAGAACTCTTTCAATAAAATGACAAACACTGTTAATAACTCTAACAGGTTTATTGAATATTAAAACTGATTAATTAATTGTCTCCATTATCTACTGAAGTGTTAATTACTTCCCTCACTGGATGATTTGAGAAATCTAGTAGTAATTTCTATAAAATATGGAAGCAAGATTACCTGTTCTGCATGTGTCTGTAATCACTCTGGTTACGGAAATGTGGACTTGTTCTTGTAAGGTATTGGTTGTCCATGTGATTGGAGTAAATCTCTGACTAGTTTTTGTTGTGCCTAACTATCCATGTGTGTTTAGAGCCTTGTGGGCCTTCATTTATATAGCGACCCTCCTACACACTAAAATTTGGCATTGATACATCTAATTTCTTCACATTCCGACCTTCCTGATCTTAGGGAATCTTTTAATAAACACATGCTCTCTTCATTTAAGAAGTTAGGATAATAGTGTTTTGGGTGGACAGTATTAATATAAACTCCAAATTTGGGATTTAGGTATAACCCAAATAGCCCTTCTTTGTTTAAGAGAATTTGGGTCACCCTTTTCTGTAAGAATATATGTGTTTTGGATGGATCGTAAGAATGCAAACAAAACCCCAAAATTAATTTCTTGGTACCAAAAAATTTGGACAACACATTAATCATGTTTTCTTCTTATTGGTGTGAAGTGGATATGGTGGGGAACCTTGGTTTTGCTCAATTTTATTGAATCTTGGCTAGTTAATTCTAGGTTTGATTCTCTTTGGAATCATTCTTAAATTCATTTTATTGTTTAAGACATAATTATTAACTCATTTTCTATTTTCCTCTCACCCATCCAGTCTGCTCTTCTGAAAATTTTAATTATTATCCAATTAGTAATCCCTCTAGATTACCATCCAGTGGTTTTTATGCATAGATTAAATATGTTGCTATGCTGAAATTTTAAAATTTGTTAGACTCCAAGCTTGGTTAAACCATATACTCAGACACATCGAGAAAAAAAAAATTAAATTTAGAAATTTCAGTATTTCCTACCTATGCATCCTTATAACCAATGTTTACATTATATTACCCCTCTCTTTCTTGCGTTTATTTAATTACATTTGTTAAATATTTCTATCCTTTTATGTTTGATTTATACAGGTAGATTTTCTCTGTTTTCTGTTCAATAATAATGATTCCTTGTATTAGGTAGTCATTAATTAGCTAATTATTGGGTATTTCTAACATGTCTCTCTTAAAGATTTTCTCAATTGTAGGTTTGTAGCAGATGCATGAGCTGTCTTGTTGCTTGTCCATTACTTTGGATAGCTTTGCTCATATAAGTAAATAATAGTACTTAATTAGCATTTAATTATTATATCCTTTGATCTTCCTCCATCCAACATTTAAGTGCAAATGCATACTATAAAATTTTATTCACTCGGAAATCTCCTGTATTTTTTCTTCCTTAGCCAATTCATTTTAAGGGTATCATCAATATAGCAATAAGACTTGAGAAACTTATTTTTCCTGAAAAATTGCTTTAAGAGAAAGATTTTGTAAATTTCAACTAACGATAGCATGGTAGAAACAGCTAATATTACCATTATTATTAGAGATGAAGAGAACAGATCTCAGCCTGATGGCCAAGTAATGGATAAAAGCTAACTTTAGTAGCACATGCTTCTCTCTCAGTGTAACTGAAAGAGAAAATGACATCAAGGTGATGCTTCACACCTTCTCAAACAAAAGGTTAGGAACAAAAAAAACATAAATACTAGAAAGAGCAATAACAGGAAACTTGAGAAACCTATTTTCCTGAAAATTTTTTTATGTTTTTATAAATTTCAGCCAAAGATAGCACTGGCTGCTTGGTTAATGTATGTCAAATGTTTCCTTATAAGGAAACAGCTAATATTACCATTACTGTTAATTCAGTACCTCAAATGCAAAATAGAGCTGTACAATTAATGGAGAAAGTACTATGAATAATTGAGTGTATCAAAAATAGTTTATATAGTTTGGTTTTGGAGGTTCCTTGTTGACCTTCTATTATTATACTAACCTGAAAATGGCCAAAATACAACTTCATCGATAATTTAGGCATTTTTCTTCTACTGACATTGTTTTTCCTGTCTTTGATCATCCTCTTTACCACATAACTCTGGTACATAATTAGTATATTCTTCCAAAGTGATTTCCTCATCAAGTTTATGTATATCATCACTAATACTATTTCAAATTTCCTCATCAATTTCTTCTATACTATCAAATAATATTTCTTTTCAGATTTCCCCATTAACTTCATGTATACCATCACTAATACTTTACATATTCTGTTTTTGTCTAGGACTGTTTCTTACCCTTTATTATGTCAGAATAACTAAAACTCTGGGGTGTACTTTTAATTTTAATAAGGGAAAAATTAGTCATGAAATTTGAAAATATGAAATTTTGCTTTCACATTTCCAAAGATTAGCAGTACATTTTTCATTTAAAGGGATTTGTGAATAATTTATTTATTTTTTTCTTTTTTTTTTTTTTTTTTTTTTTTTTTAAAATGTTTAAAAATGTCTTTTTTTTTTTATAGAGAGATGCCGATAATGACTGATTTATATCCCTTGAGGAAGGCAAAAGTGAAAGGATTATCCATGCCTTAAAGATCAATGAATTTAGCATCCAGTTTAAAATGTCAAATGACAATGTCTTGACTTAGATATGGAAATCATGTGCTTGGTGTCACAAGCTTTTTAAAAATAAAGATAATTCATAAATTACTTTTGGGATATCCTTGTCTACCTTTCAGGGCACATTAGTGTGCACCAGTTGAGAAACACTATAATTAATATCTTTGTATTCATCACTAAGAATTTCATCTTAGTTTTTATTCTCTACATATAACCAGTTTCAGGTAAATATATTGAATAAAAACCAGAATTGGTATAAGCTACCCAAGCAGATAACTGATTAAGTAGAAATTGTTGGGATATGTTTTGAACCAAATTGTTCAGTTCATTTTCATTAGCTTGTTTGACAAAGCTCTTGCTGCCTGTTGGAATCTATTGAGTTGATGGAGGGAAATAATTAACTAGAGCACAAGGTTCAAACCACTGCTAAGGCAGTTGGTATTCATTATAACGGTTCATGTGAAGTAAAGTTCATATGGAAATAAATGCAATTTGAATTTCAAAAGATTATACAGTGTAACCCGGATATAAGAGAAACCCGGATATAAGAGAGATTTTCTCTGGTCCCAAAGTGTTCCCATACTTACCTAAACAAAATAGACCAAACCCGGATATAAGAGACTTCTTCTCCGGTCCCAACAACTCTCTTATATCTGGGTTACACTGTATACAAATATAAATGATTTGAAGAGGGAGTCTGTAGGGATTAATGAGAATGTTGGTTTGAACATGAAAAGTATTCAAAACTTTATTTGAAACAAAACTTTTTTTACAGGTCATATTTGTTATTCTTTATAACTGTTAAAAATAAGATTGTGGCATGTAGCAGAGTTGTTAGAATGTTAACATTCTGATTATGAGTCCTGTGTTCAAATCCCACCATAGCCAATTTATCTCAGACTTTTATGATAACATTGGCCTAGGGATGCAATCCCAGCATGTGGTACCATTAGTGATCTGTTTGAAAACCATACCACAATTTGACTAAAGCCTTGCAAATAAAATTGTGTAGATGAAATGGTTTGGAAGCTGTCAATAGCTTTACTAGTATAGTCCTTGTGACCAAGGACTTCAGCATACTTGCTTTGTTCAAACATTTGATCATGGCAGATTATGTACTTTCTTCAAGAAAATGTTCATAGAACATAGTTGCAGTATAAAACACCAGGTGGTTCTGTAGGTGTTCAACATAAATGTGCCTGAGCAGGTTTCTGTAACAGGGATTAACCTGCTACTGTAACAAACAGGCATATTTGGATATGAACAGGCAGCCATACTATATTTTATAGCACAAAATCCAAACATACTCTGATACAAGACAATCATTAATTCATATATAAATATATATAATATAAAAAGAATACCCGCTCGGCCCGGTGGCTAGGATCAAAGTGTAGTATCTGCGCTTTGTGAGCTGTCGGGTGTCTGTTGAACTCTCTGCTTGCAGAGAGGAACCTGGACGAAGCTCCGTTGAAGGGTAGGGTTTCGTTGGGGAGGTTGAACGGAACTAATCCTTGGCGGGTTTGGTTGGTTATTTATTTTGGCTGGGCCTACGGGCTCAGAGATACCCACATTAAAAAGGCCTTGTGCCGCATTCGATCCCTGTGGGTGGATTGATAACTACCATATATAAATAATCTCTAAGTTTTGATGGGTAATATGCTAGTAAATAAGTAAAAAAAAAAAAAAAAAAAAATTTTTAGATAAGATGAAATTTCCAGTTGTACAAAATTTTCACCAGATATCATGCATGTCATTTTCTGTCTTTTTCAATAAAATATCTAGAAAAAGCTAACATGAAATGTTAGTAAAAAGCAGTGTCTTAGCAACTTTCTTACCAGCACAAGGTATGTTACAGTGACAATGAAATCTCTTTATTTTAAATAGGTGAGATCAGGATGCATGACCAATAAATATAGTCACTTTTCTATATTATCAAATAATTTACATTTGAAAGTAAATAGGAATTAACAATTTTTTTTATTTAATGATCCAAAGTCTTTCATGATCATTCAAAACTGATTTATTATCATTCATGTTCTTTGTCTTTGTTATTTTTTAAATTTAAAAAAAAAAAAGATTTTTTAGTTCAACTGAGCAAGCATATAAATACTTGTAAGCTCTTGCCCTCTTACCATTTACAGAATGTCTACAAGTAGTAACAGTTATAATTGTTCCCAGAGATTAGCTTGGTTTATAATCAAAGCAGCAAATTAAGTAGCTATTTATTTATTTTAATTATAATCAAATGATCAGTATTAATAAAAATCAGTTTGGCTTTATTCATTTCAAACTGTTCATAGAAAATATAATGAAATCGAAATAGTTACATTGGCACGTCAGTAATTCTATAGCCACAGCAGAGTTTAAATTTCATTCACTCACAAATAACTTTGGGGAAAGGTATGTATTATGGGACCTTACCCATAATAACATAATGGACTATTCCATACATAATAAATACTGCGCCTCAAGAGGAAGCAGGGATTTCAGTCTGAAGTCGGCTGATCAGTTGAGCTCTCTTGCCTTCAGGTGTGGAGGAACCCGAACGAGGCTACGCCGAAGGGTGGAGTTTCTTTCGGGGAGGTAAACCAACCCTGAACCCGTTTATACGGGTTCAAAGGGCATATTTTTGTCTGAGCTCACGGGCTCGGAGATCCCACGTTAAACCGGCCTTGTGCCACATGATACCCTCGTGGGTGGGTGGGTGGTGGGACTAAATACCGTTCAGTCTGGAGTGAGGTTCGTCAGGAGTCTGTCAGTCAGTCAGAGTGAGTCAGTCAAGTTCAGAGGCAGTTCCGAAACAATTGCATTCAGACAATTACTACTAAACCTGATTGTTCGTACTTTCTACTTCTCTGTATATATTCCTGTTTGTAATATATCTGTGTTATTCCATATCTGTATTCGAGTTCTTCTTTATTGGTTCTACCTTGGACTATCACCGTGGTACAAGGAACCAGACCATAACAGTATGAATCCCCCCGCTCCAAGTTATGTTTTAAATAGTTGGACTCTTATCTGGAGAAAACATTATTGTCAAAAAATTGTTAATGCAATAATTATTTGCAAAAAAAATAATCTTGTTACAATCCAAAAAGTTTTGATTTTTAAATAACTCGGGAAGGGTTGATAAACTGTATAGAAAAAAAAAATCGATTAACAATCTATAGCCTAATGATGGAGAATGCATTTATTTTATATAAACGTTTTTCTACATAATCTTTGTTAGTGAACTTCAGTCAGTTATGTGCCATGCATGATACATTCTTAGGCAATCATTCATCTTTCATGACTGACTAGGCAGATTTTTTCCTGCAGTTGGTTGCCATTTCTTTCTGTGGTAGGCCAGTTGCCATCCAAGGCTATAGAACCTGGTCTGTCCTGCTATTTACCCATAGCTGGAGGGAGAAGTGGATTAATACCTTTCCCAAAGGTATTAGCATGTAAGTGAATGTAATGGATTCAACTGGAATTTGAACTCTGCTCTCCGATTCCTCAATCCGAGCTGCTATCCATTACTCCACCATGCCTCTTACTGTACTTTAATGTTTCTGTATTGAACACATTTTGTTTAACCATAATGTAGACACTTGCTGAAAATCTCCTAGTCATTATACAGTGAAAGTTTCAGATCAAAATTCAGCTAACTGCCAAGCTTATTTGACTTATTGATACAGTTAGAATTCTTTAGCATTTTACTATTTTCAAAGCCTTGCATAAATCTCATGAACAAATTTAAATTTTTGCTAGTAAATGATTAAAAACTAGACATTTTTTTAATCTATGATATGGCTAGAATTTATTCGACAGATGCATATTTCCTGTGATTATAGGATTTATTCGACAGATGCATATTTCCTGTGATTATAGGATTTATTCGACAGATGCATATTTCCTGTGATTATAGGATTTATTCGACAGATGCATATTTCCTGTGATTATAGGATTTATTCGACAGATGAATATTTTCATGATTCCTGATGCATATTTATAGGATTTATTGACAGATATCTAGATGATTATAGGATTTATTCAGATGCATATTTCCTGTGATTATAGGATTTTTATGTGATTATAGGATTTATTCGACAGATGAATATTTACCCTGATTATAGGATTTATTCGACAGATGAATATTTCCTCTGATTATAGGATTTATTCGACAGATGAATATTTCCTGTGATTATAGGATTTATTCGACAGATGAATATTTCCCCTGATTATAGGATTTATTCGACAGATGAATATTTCCTCTGATTATAGGATTTATTTGACAGATATCTATTTACTCTGATTATAGATAGTGATAATGTATTCTACCAATGTTGAATGATGTGCCTGCATAAATGTTTGTTTTTTTTTTTTTTGTTTTTTTGTTTTTTTTAAATTCAAAACATTTTAATTCTGTATATGTAGACAAGGTTTCATCTTGTCTTATCACTTCCCACTAACTTTACTGATAGTCTTTAGTTACATTCTGTATTAAAAACTAAATGTTGTTATTGTGCGGGGAAACTAGTTAAGAAATTAAATGACTAAAGACTGAATTTTTTTTTTAACCATAAAAACTTTACAAGATTTGAGACTTGTATATTGTAAATGGGAAATAAAGGTATTGTTAGTGGTCATGAATTAATATAAGCATTACTTTGATAGATATATATATATATATATATATATATATATATATATATATATATAGGGCATTTCATTAAGACGGATTAAGTCAGCAGTAAATAAATTAGTGTTATTGGTGAAAATTTTTTTATTTCTCTATTGGATCATGTTACAATATGACTTATCTCATCCTTCAGCTGTTAATTGATTTTGGCTTGTTGACATAGACCTTACTTTTGAGATGACCTCAAAGGAAGAAATCTAAAGGTGTCAAGTTGCACAATCATGGTAGCCAATTGACTTCGCTGTTTCAACAGATGATGCGACCTGGGAAAACCTCATTGCATTTCTGTTTCAGCATCCATTTTTGTAATAGGCTTCAATAACTTTAACATGTTGTTTGATTGTTAATCATTCCATGGGTGAAATTGCCAAAGACTTAAGTTGTTAAATCTGAAAGAAAAAGAAAAAATCATTAGACGCTTAAACTTAATTCACATTTAAAATCAGTCCAAGTTATTGGAACACCCTTTATGTTGTAAATTGGTGATACCTGCTGAACAGTGTACAGACATGTCCACCTATGAAATTGTGGCATCAGGTAGCTGAAGGTAACATCAATCAGCTAAACCACAAACTTTTTTTATCTATATATATATATATATATATATATATATATATATATATATATATATATCTCAGGACAATTTTAGGGGAAAAAGTATAACAAAATGGAGAAAGTTTCTGTGTGATAAAACATGTTTCACAAAAGCTTTTCCCACCATGTCCTATTTCTTTACTGTCAGAAGTGGGGGGGGGCTAATATCTAGATATGTAATACTAAACTAGACATTTCCATTGTGTCCGTTTGATGAACTCGACCAATTCTTCATTTTTGTTTTGCTATATAATATAGATATCTTGCTGAAAATCTTACCAGAGATTAAATGATGCTGCTGGCTGGTCACCAAAACATCAAAATTTTTTTTTTGTTTTTAAATTAATAAAAAAGTTGTGTTGTTTGCATTTGTAGTCTGAACAATTGCCACCAGTGAGCCAAAAATGTTAACCTCTCAGTGTTTCTTACAAGTCCTCTCAAAAACATAATTTGTTGTTGTGCATATTGTTATACTAAAAGTTTCAGAAAATATCTACATTTCCAACAACTGTACATGTAGTTGTTTGCAAAATCTCCCCCAGACCTTTTTTCTTTTGTAACACCCACTAAAAAAAAAAAAAACCCAAAAAGCTTATATTTACATTTGTAGTATGAGCAGTTGCCACCATGGGTAATAATAATTGTTTCAATGATGTTTATCATAAGTCATCTCATAAGCATAATTTGGTGTTATAGTTTTTATTGCTGAAAAAAAGTGAAAAACATCTAGGCTTACCAAAATGTGGGTACTTGATATTTTTGTGGATTTAAATTAAGCTTATAGCAAGATGGAACACTGGCCCCATACAATCACTGAAGTTAGACAAACACAGTCTGGTCATTACTTAGATGGATAGACTGACCAATTTTCCATTTCAAATTTTCTTAATTCCGTTTCAGGTTTTAGGGAATACTGGCTTTTTTTTTTTTCCAGTATAAAGTTTCAGTTTTTTCCACATTTTTATTATAGATTTCTGTTTTTGCTTCATTATATAATTAGTGAGAAAGTGTAACAATATATAAATGTTATTAAAACAAGAAAATGAAAAATTTGGCATATCAACCCATTGGATAAGTTGCTCCAGCTTTGATAGGCTTTCGTACCTCATACTTCAGCCCTTAATCTAACTTGATGACTTTCTGGCATAATCCTTCCAATGAATGCTATGATTCTAAATAAGAATTAAGTGAAATTGGCCAAACCAACAAAAAAGTAGCAGCACAAAGTCATTTAGAGACAAAAAGCTACATTATCATTTGGTCACTTTATTAATTAATTATTAAATAACATTTTTGAAAAAGTCTAATTTGTAGAATTTGGCTTTCTGAAATGACAAGCTGTCCCCCACCTCTGTCACCATGAGTGATAGGAAAAAAGAAAGGGTAAAAACAAAAAAGAAAAAAAAATTTAACTCCTCCCCCTGAAGAAAAAAAAACTACCATCTTTTTTTTTTTTTTTAATCGAGCCAACTTCGTAAAACATTGTTCCTAAATATTGTAAACTGTAGGGAGACAGTAAGTAAGGGCGGAATGTATTAAAACATTACTGACTCCTTTTGATGTCTGTCGACAGTGAATTAGGAAAGGCAAACATAGTAACAAATAAAAATGGCAGTTGCCAGATCTGAAAAAATTTTCATTTCAAAATCAAGAGTTACGTATCAAGTAAGCCATTCTGTTTTTCCATTTTCATGGAAAATAAGCCCCTCTAGATGGATAACCATTTTGGAATATCAGGTGCTGTAAGTTTGGATGTGTGGGTGGTGTAATGGATAATGGCTTGGAATTGTTAATTGGAGAGCCAAGTTCCAATTCCCCCTGCATTCGTTATATTCACTTACATGCAAATACCTTGGGGAAAGGTATGAATCCACCTTTTCTCTCCATTCAGCTATGGGTGAATTAGTAAGACTTTTATCACTACAATCATTATTAATGCAAAATAAAAAAATTCTTATGCTCTAAAGATATTTTCTGGCTTTAAATAACCTGCAAAATATTGAGCTGTAGAAAACAAATCAGTCAAATGTAATTAAAAAAAAAATCATGATTTTCAAATAAACTATAGTTCAGTAAATACACAATTAAAATTCATGATCTCTTAATGGGGCCAAAATACTTCTTTAGGCCTTCTGTTTTAAATGTAATCTTGCCCTGAGGGCAGGTTTTCAGCTTGAGTAGATAATATGAACAAAAAAAGATTTTCAATGCATTTGTGCATCTATGTATATATACACTTGTTTCTTTCTTGTTAATATATCGTCATTTAGAGGATTTGATTAACTATTCAGATTCCATCTTTTGGTAGGCAGATTAACCTCCTAATTCTAATTGCTTATCTGTGCATTCATTAATGATGTACAGAGCTTGTAATTGACTTCTTTCTTTCTTTCTTTATATTATTTAATTTGTTTAAAAATCAACATAAATGAATCAAACCTATCCACAAATTTGTAGCCATTTATTTTGTATGATTTTTGGCTGAAAAATATTTTGCTTTCAATTTTGAATTTAAAATTTCTAGCTCTCTAAAATAAGTTGATCTTTTATCTGCACAGTACTCATGTTACATAATCAGATTTGTATTAATAATATCAGTGCATTAGGGAATTTTTATTGTATATATTTGTATAAACTTTGTTATATTTATAGGTGATAAGTGCTCAATATCAAAGATAGAGCATTTGTAGTTTATGTAGACATAGAAATCAACACTGTATGGTAACTGTCAGTTTTCATACCAAGTTTATTATATCCACACTAATTTATATTAGGTTGAAGTCTGTTTTTGTTTATCAGTTTTATTCTTCAAACAGAAATGACTTATGACTCAACCTCTCTCTCTCCCTCTTTCTCTCCTCACACACACACACACACACACACACAGGAGCAAGCTTCACTGCCAAAATACCTGGAATGAGCAGCAGCTCTACAATTGGATAGATAGGCAAGCATTAACAGACTGATACGTTGGCTTGATATACAGTAATCGATGGTATATAAAAAGTGGTACAGTCAACTATAACTGCTAGGATCAGCCAATTCTAGTTAACTGAAAACTGTTGTTGCTAGTAGGCATTGTAACTACTAGTGCTGAACTGTACTTACATTGTAAGTGTGAAAGCAATTGAAAAACAGCATAACTCGTGAATCCAATTCTTTCTTATTATCTTGCTTGTCATGGAGTTTATGCAAGGAGTGCATCCTTTTGATGGAGAGGAATAAAAAACTAATGGTGCTTGAGTTTGCTCAAGGTGTGTGTGTTATATATATATATATATAAAACTTATTTTGTATGCATATTAAACCTGCAAATACAATAATAAGACTGGAGGGGGTGCTCTCTTTGGGAGTACAAGACTTGTGGGGACACCCTCTCTGCAAATAATGACCTGTGGAGAGACGCTCTCTCTCTCTCTCTCTAGAGAGAGAGAGAGATTACTTTGTTTATTTGTAAAGTTTTTGGGAACCATTTTACATTAAGTGTCAGTATTGTAACTTGACTAAATCATTAACATTGTTCAGATGGTTAAATCTTTGTATTAATAACAGCAGCTATACAAATGTTTAGATTGGTTTATTACTCAACCTTCCACCTGTATGCAGTAATTATAGAATGATGCATAAGTTTCAATATCTTTATCCTTAGAAAATAAACTGAAATCGGAGAATCTAAGAATCCAGGTTTTAATAAACAGTTGTCCAAAGAATGTTCTTTTAAAGTATTAGATTTTTTTTTTTTTTTTTAATTCATTGCAAAGCACTTTTCTCTTGCTACTTCCTATTGATGTTACGGTGTCACATTTGCAAAATTTAGTAAATACCAGAACAAGGGAGAATGAGTTCTGGGTTATAGAGATATATAATCTTTCTATATTGGGACAATTGTCCTCATCTTTGTAATCAAAAACATGGACAGCAGTGGCATCCTAATCAGCAGTGAAGGTTAGGTTTAAAGCTCTAAGGTTATTCCAGCAAATTGTCCTATGGGACAATGGGTATAAGTATTGGTTTGTGTATTTGGGGGCATAGTGGTCGTGAGTTCAATCCCTGGGTCAGACAGTATACACTTGCATTCATTGGAAACAGGTGAGCAATAACTGAACAGTGCTAAATAAAATAAGAACTAGGCGATATCCCTAGACATGAGCAGTGGAATTACTCCTGTAGATTAAATAAAGGATTCTGTTTGGAATTCCCTGTAAATTACCCCGTCCTGGGTAAGACGATAAACTACGTCCAACAGCAAGGCCTCTGATCAGGAGGTTTTGAGGAGTGTGGAACCACCTCTTAATTGCTAGTGTTCCCAGATCCACCCTGACCTGGGGTGGTAGCACCTGTTAGGGTCCCAGCTATGGGCAAATAGTTGACCCCACAACCTGATTCAAAACACTATGAAAGTGTAAAAATAGATTTTAATACCAGAAATTAAAAAAAATTAGTATCAGCAATAAGTATTTGAAAAAAAGAAAATATTACCAGAAATAAAATCTTGTTAGCATTAAATAACCCATTGAGGTCAATATGCCACTAAACAAAACAAACCAAATTATACATTTTTGAAAAAAAAAAATATTACCAGCTATACATTTTTGAAAAAAAAATATTACCAGCTATACATTTTTGGAAAAAAAAAAAAGGAAATTTTGTCGGCATTAAATAACCCATTGTGGTTGATATGCCGTAAAAGAAAACGAACCAAACTCTGTAAATTACCCAGCTCAATATACACCTGAGGTAGACTGGAGGCCACACCAGCTGAAGGTTGTGATATAAACAACAAAGATGAAGACAATAGTGCAAATAATGGTAACTCCTCATACCAGAAATTCAGATAAAAAAAATATTATTTTTCATATGTTCAAATAATTTTTTAAAACACTTCATGTTTGTTATACTATATAGTGACGTTGCAGGAGATTTTTCATTGTCTGACTGTTATCAGACAACCACTACTTTCTCATGTAGGTTAACCTGCCATATTATTGATTGCAATGCAATTTGTGCTTGCTGTAAGATTTCTAACACAAGACACAATTGTAAACAATAATAGAATGGCTGGCTGCTTGTTTCTGAGTATGCACATCTCTGGTGGCTAGTGAATCTCTGTTGCAGAGGCTTGTTCAGGCACATTGGTGTTTCTTCAACATCCACAGAGCCAACATGTGATTTATACTGCAACTATACTGAGTGGACTTTTGTTACAGTTTCTAGTAGGGAGCACATAATCTGGAATGATCAACAGTTTGAAAAAGTACGCTCAGACCATTGGTCACAGTGATTTCTGATTTTGTGCTAGCACAGCCATTGACTGCTTCCAAACATTTTTGTCTTCTCAGTTTCACTCACAAGGCTTGGGTTAATCTATAATATAGTTTTCAGGCACTTCCCGGTGGTTTCACATGGTTCCCAGGCCATTATTATCAAGAAGTTATCATTTTAACAAAGTAACCCTGGTGAAATTCAAACTCTGGTCTCATGGTTGGAACACTTAAGTTCTAACTACTTGGCCATCTTCCCAATAATCAATTTGCATATACTCTATAACTTAAATTTAATAGGAGTAGATAGGCTTACTTATTGCCCAGCTCATACTCCTTCCATTTTTATTGAACAGGAATAGAGGATTATGTGTTGGAATGTGTCATGAAAAAAAAAATAATTTCATCTCTTTCTCTCCTGCTGTCGTAGCGAGGGACACAGTCTCCACTTCTGAGACAAACTGCCCTCCTTCTCATTCCAGCCCTTTACATAGAGCTTGGTAACTCACCTATGCAAAACACCAACAAGCCAGCTACCAATCACAGTTCCCACGCCTGCCCACCTCCACTCGCTCCAACTCATTACACGCCCCCCTGATCTTAAGATCACAAAGCTTCTCAGTTCAAGAGATGGTCGCGTCTGTCTAGTGACTGCGTCCGCATATATACAACTTGCACGCTTGATATATTGGGATAACCACACATGTGCGAACTAGTTGCTCCGAGGTGGCAGATTACCAGATTTATCCTGTGTCTCGCTGTCATGATCGCACACGGTGCAACTCGGGGCAGTCCTCTTCTGCCGGGCACTCCTTCTGAGTGAGATGACAGGGTCCTCATCCTCGGATAAACTCTCATCCGTTGAGCTACCATCCGCTTCTGGAGAGCTGGCCACGTTGACGTCGGCAGGTAGAGTACTGATGTTTGAGGTAAAACTCAATGGATCCGACTTTAAATACAACACTCGCGCACCATCTTCAGAGTCACTTTCATCATCTGAATTCGGAGATCAGTTTTATGTCGAACAGTCTTTCTGCCATCTTGCCGAAATAGCTTGTGTTGGAATGTGTCACAAAAAAATAAATGATTTCATCTCTTTCTCTCCTGCTGTCATAGCGACGGACACAATCTCCACTTCTGAGACAAAAACTGTCCTCCTTCTCATTCCAGCCCTTTACATAGAGCTTGGTAACTCACCTATGCAAAACACCAACAAGCCAGCTACCAATCACAGTTCCCGCGCCTGCCCACCTCCACTCGCTTTGGGGGTGTCAAGTTGACCGACCAATTCATTACAGATTATCCCTAGTTTCTTGTTTAGGATGTGGTTTACTGGTTACTTTTTTTCATGACCTTATGATTTAAACTGTTTTAACTTTTTGGTGATCTGTTTGATCAGGGGTTATGACTTTTCATTTTGAGTATACCAAGTTGGTAGTTTTCTTTTTGCTGCATTCTGACTGGTAGTAAGGAGCTCGAACTCTTTGGTAGTGCTTAGAGAGGTGGTTTTGGTCAACAGTCATATAATATTGGGGTATTTGCAGTGCCATGTTGCATGTGGATAGGTGTCCCTGCATTTACTTCTGGTAAGTAACCGTCAGGCCACATTATGCTTTAGTTTTAGCCACTTTATAGCCAGTTTGTATTGCCATAGATGATGGACAGTGGTAATTATTTTGGTTTTGTTTTCATCTGTTGACGAGATTAAGTGCCATCTTGATTCTGGATCTGAACAGAATTGCTAATTTGTAATTACTGAAGTCGGTGACAGTGTTCATTTTAAGTTTTCAGACTGCATGTGTCTTTTAGCTATTGCTACCTCTCTCAGTTCACCAATGTCTTTCAACTCTTTATGTATCTGGTATTTGTCCTGTAGGACAGTTAGGTGGACTTTGATAACATGACCATATAACATCATAGCAGAAGACAGGCCAAGATCCTGAATAGGAGTGTTGCATTGGGTCAGCAAAGCATGGGCTGTACAATCATGACAGCTGACCATAACTATCTGTGTTATCTGCAAGTACACACTTAGCTGTTTTGACGGCCAGTTCTGTCTGGCAATTCCTTTGTGGGTAGTATTCACCATTTCTTAAGGAATGTTTGTTATTCTTGGGAATCAAACGGTGATCTTCTGTTAGAAAAAGGTTCTTCAGGTGCACCATATGTGCAGAACCAAGTCCTCAGGGTGTTGTATACTGCCCTGGTCTTCCCAGATGACAGGGCCACTTCCACCCAACCAGTGTACACATCTGCATATATAGCATAACTTCTACTGTGTAAGTCAAAAAAGCCAATCACAGTTTGTTGGAATGGGAATTCAGGGTTAGATGGTGGCATCAAGGGCTCCTTAGGGCGATAGACCAGAGCCCAATGCCAGATATGTAACTATCGGATGCTGGTGTCTGGACCAGGCCAAAATAGGTATTGTCTCGCAGTTGCTAGTATGCTATTTAAACCCTGGTGTGCAGAATGTAGGAATTCAAGTATTTCTGTATGAAGTTGTTGAAGTATAAGGATTTTATTCTCCTTGATTGGTATTCCTTTAACACAGTACAATTTATTGCACATGGGCCAAAACTGAGAGATCACCGACAGGAGCGTGATTTGGGGAAAACCAGTTCATATATATTCCATCAGAGTCTGACATTCTTCATCAGTGGCTGCCACAGCAATGATCCTATTCCATGTGATAGCCATCAATCTAGGTTCATCCTTGTCTGTAGATATAAATGCAGCCTTGATTGCACTGTCGATTGTTTTGACTGAATCAGTTGTAGTTGCTTTGGAGAATGACTGTCTATACTTCTATTGTATATGTGCAGATAGTATTTGGGGACATTCTGTTGAGTCCTCTGATGAGATCCATGCTGGGTACCAGGAGGTGCAGAATTAAGTTTTCCAGGGAGATGTTTAATGCTGAATTTGTACATCTGTGTTCTTTGAAATTAAAGAGATGAGGGCCTGATCTGAGGATATTTTTCTGAGTGGTTGATGGTCAGCAGTCACTAGTAAATATGTACATCTCAATATAGACATGATTCTCGCCCATCAACAAGAGCCAGGTCTTTCCCCTTCGACTGGTGCATAGCGAGATTCTGTGTTGTTGGTAAAGCAAGATCTGGCCAAAATAATTTTCCACTGACCATCACCACAATTTGTGTTTGCTTCAGTTACAGTGTTTTTGAAAAAGAAAATAACCGAGTCCTATTTTACTATAAACTGTTGAAAGGCATGTCATTTTATTGATTTTGAATGTCTTGACTCTGTCGTCAATTCTCCACATGATTACTTGCTTTGACTCCACAAAAAGTTGGTCAAGTGTTTCATCTCAATAAAATTTTCAGTTCAGTAATTCCGGGAAGGGGACCATCATAAGATACCTGATTCATCAATCCAAACCAGGACCTGATGCCTGTGATATTTGTGGGTGTAGGAAAGTGAAGGATGGCCTCAGTCATTTTCTTTGTTGATTTCACACCATTAGCTGTTTATTAAGAACCCAGCAAAATCCTCATTCTCTGCAAAATAGAATTTTTCAGGGTTAAAAACAATCCCATTTTTCCCACAGTGGGTTATATATTCCCTTGTGTGCCAGAACAAAGACTTTATAGAATTGTCCCAAAGGAGGCTAACATTTATGCAATAGTTTTTTTTTATTTTTTATTTTATTTTTATAACTATGTATCCATTGTTCAGTAGGTGCCTGTTGGTTTCTTTTGAAAGGAACAGGACAGTACTAGGCATTGCTGGAATGGTGTTTTCTGTGTGGGCATGTGCACAGGGCATTTTCCTTTGCGCCCTTTAATGAATTGTGATGTCTGGGCTGGGAAATCGGGTGGGTGGCAACAAGTGTAGGTCATTCAGGGCAGATTCTGATAAGTAAAAACCAGATGTGTTTGACATGTGTTGAAATGTGTCAAAAAAGAAAAAAAAAAAGTTTTGTCTCTCTCCTACTCTCGTAGCAACGGGCACAGTCTCCACTTCTGAGACAAACTGCCCTCCTTCTCATTCCAGCCCTTTACATAGATCTTGGTAACTCGCCCATGCAAAACACCAACAAGCCAGCTACCAATCACAGTTTCTGCACCTGCCCACCTCCACTTGCTTTGGAGGTGTCAAGTTGACCGACCAACTCATTACATGCCCCCCTGATCTTGAGATCACAAAGCTCCTCAGCTCGAGAGATGGTCATGTCTGTCTGGCGACTGCGTCCGCATATATACAACTTGCACGCTTGACACATTGGGATGACCACACATGCGCGAACTCGCTTGCTCCGAGGCGGCAGATTTCCAGATTCATCTCCTGTCTTGCTGCCATGATCACACACCGTGCAACTCGGGGCAGGCCTCTTCTGCCAGGCACTCCTTCTGAGTGGGATGACAGGGTCCTCATCCTCGGATGAACTCTCATCCGTTGAGCTGCCATCCGACTTTAAATACACCGCTCGTGCATCATCTTCAGAGTCACTTTCATCATCTGATGACGGTTTTAACCCTACAACTGGCTACAAGTCTTTAACATGACGAGGCATGCCATCGACTTGCACCGACTGTGGGCTGATACTCTCGGTAATATGCCCCATTCTAAACTTGTCTATACACTTGCTGTGCGGGGTCTTGACCCACACTGTCACCAAATCTGTATTTTGCTTGCACGTCGCTTGGAGCCATTGCGATGTCAATGCCTTGCAGCCGTAAGTGATAGGTGTGCACCATGTGAGCCGGTGCTGTGGTAGGTGAAACACCATCTTTAAGTGTTGCATTATACCAATAAACTTGCTTTGGGGATCGAACATCGCTTCCTGGCTGCAATCACTTTTATAGACCGGTGGCTTCTTTCTACTATGCCATTTCCTGTCGGCATGTAGGCACACCGGAATCGAGGCCGCACACCCCACTTCCTTAAGAACTGCGAGAATTGCTCTGAGGAAAACGCAGCACCATTATCAGTCAATATCTCTGCAAGTGGCCTCTGGTCTTAAAAGATGGACTCCAATTGACGTATTATGCTGGCAGTGTCCTGCCGATGCAGCAGTTGCCAAATGGTGAAGCGAGAGGGACTGCAGTCAATAATCAAATAGAGCTGGCTGCGAACATGCGTAACATCTATCCCCAACCTGTTCCAAACATGGGTAGTAACTCGCCCATGCAAAACACCAACAAGCCAACTACCAATCACAGTTTCCATGCCTGCCCACCTCCACTCACTTTGGGGGTGTCAAGTTGACCGATCAACTCATTACATGATACATACACCACCTCTCATGTCTCCATTGAGCCAGTTCTTATATGCATGAATAACACGCTCTTTTTATGAAGTTGATTGTCTGTGATGCCATGTATTTGATGACTAGTTGGCATGAGGTACTTGTCTGGGAACCTGAATAGTTTTAATATCTCTGGGCCACTTGAACAAGTTTGAGCTGCTGTATCAGCAGATGCAAGGATTGATGACTACTTTGGCTAATTGGACTAGTCTGGGTGCATCCAAATGAAGTATCAGTTTGATGCATTATAATCTATTGTCAGTGACGGCATTTGATCTGGCACACCACCTTCAAATTGCTTTCCATTCCAAGCACAGCACCAGGTGGTATCAAACTGGTTTTATGGCTCCATTTTAATCTGCTAGCATAGCAGACAGTGTGGGTGGAGGGAAACTTTCAGACTAGTGTTTGAGAAAGTGATTGAATTTGTTATATAGGAATAAAGTGTCACTGCCGACACTGGAGTTTGAACATAGATCGCCAGAGAGCAAATACAGGCGATACCATTTGAAATAAATAGATCACATGACCATAAAGGAAACGCATAAATAGGTTGTAGTATGGCGTCTAATTGATCACCATTTGTATTCTATTTTCTATTACTATACGGATCACTCTACATTATCCTCTATCTCTTTACTATTCCTCTATACTGATCATTATACAGATTACTATCTTCAGTGGTTACTTTTCAAGCAAGTACTATTAGTGCAAGTGTTATTTGAAGGCATTTGACACCAGTATTGTTTAACAGCATTACTATAGTTGTATCTGCGCTTACAATGTCTCTACTGCAATGAGCATTCATTGACATCACAAAAGAATCATGGCCTGTCTTGCACTTTGTTGATCTATTTGTAGTTCCAATTTCAGTTTTATTAGATTTTTGGCATACCCTTTTTATGTGATCCCTAATCCTGCAATTATGATGTACCAGTTTAGCTGCTGGGCAATATCTCCTATTAATTGATCCACCTGTAATGTCTTCCTGCAACCTGCACAAGGATTCTTATTCGGTGAAGAATTGGGTACATTATTTTTAGGGGGATTGTTGAAGTACACAGTGCCTGTGGCCAGATATCTGTAGGTAGGATGAAGTTGATGGGCTAACATCATTTAGCAACCATGCAGCTGACTTGTCCGTCATTTCCAGGCTGACGAGTTGGTTGAACTTTTGCTTGAGTCTGGTGAGATTGGCAGCCTTGGCCAAAACTTGACTCTGGTGTTCCTTGTTGGCAAGTCCTGCAATCATCTGCCTAGCTATCATGTCCCATGTGTAGTTGATTTGCAGCCATCCATATTGGGACAATCAATTGAGCTCATAGCCTTTCTAAAATATGAGTGATTGACTCATCTTCTGCCTGACATATGGAATGAAAGGTCTGCTGGTGAACTTCCTTGTGCAAGCCCACAACGAATCTGATGTGTGACAAAAGCCTTTTCTTCGTTGCCAAATTTTAGGTTTCATCCTGAATTTGTTGCGTATTTCGACTGGGTTAAACACATCTTATACAGAATCCAAGCATCAAGGAATAATGCTCAGTTGTTGTCTGTTGTGCTGGGTTCAATGACAGGATGGTCCTTTTTTTTTTTTTTTTTTTTTTTTTGTGTTGGATGTTCACATCGCAATAGGGGTTCCGTCCCTCCAAAGCACGATCCATTTGTAGCTCTATCATTTGTTGTTCTGCTTGGTGCAGATTCCATGTCTTAATTTGTTAAGATAGTTTGTTTCACATATTCATCAGATTCTTTTCACAGTGCCATGTAAAATAACCACAATGGCAATGATAGTAGTAATTTTCCCTTTATTCTTGTAGTAACGAAATACGAATACAAAGATATATCTGGCCCCTGGCTATTTGGCTGTTTATATGACACTGGATGAGGTAACTTATATCTGCCAGTGGAAATTCCTCATTATCTAATGAGACCTTCTCTGCAACCTACAGAAAACCTACATGTAGAAGCCAACGAATTTCCGCTACATCTGTGATGTGAAAAGTTTTAAGTGCATTACTCAAAGATACACCCCCAAATCCCAGCATATCAAAACCATACCAATCACAATATGCATGCTTCTATACTAGCAAACCAACAGCTCCACTTTCTTTTGGCCTCTGTATCAAAGAAGCCTCAACAGATATGAAAACCCTGAAAATAGTTCTTCTCACATTAACCAACACCCCATTATGGGTGATCTCCTAACTAAATATAGATCCAAGATTGTGATAGCAAAAAATAAAAATACAACCAATAAATTTGGTGAATTCAGAGAAAGTTACTCTGGCTAATAGAGCTATATGCACAGACGGATCAAAAATCTTGCACAGTGTATGAGCAGCAGCTACAATATCAGACCCATAAACAAATCAGACTACCTGATAATGCATCCATTTGCACACATCAACATGATCTCTAATTAAAAATAAACATTTCCACAATCCCAGGAGTCCAACAAATCAAATACTTAGGACTAATTTTTGATAATAAACTGAACTTCAAATCACTCATTCTTGCCCTCAGACAAAAATGTTAAAAAAAAAAAAATTATTAAAAGTAATTTCTAAAAAAGATTGGGGAGCAGATTGTAAAGTGATGCGCCATCTATACAAAGCACTCATCAGATCAAAACTAGATTATGGCTGTGTTACTTATAGCTCATCCCTTAAATCATACTTAAAACAAAATTACAATCTATCTAAAATCAATCATTAAGACTTTGTTTGCAGGCCTTCCATACTTCACCTACATAAAGTCTATATGTAGAAGTCAATGAATTTCCATTACATCTGCAATGTGAAAAGCTATCATTACAATACACATTTACTCAAAGATAAACCCAAACCCCAGCATATCAGAAACCATACCAATCACAATTCACACACTTTTATACTAGCAAACCAACAGCTCCACCTTCTTTTGGCCTCTGTATCAAAGAAGCCTCAACAGATATGAAAACCCTGAAAATAGTTCTTCTCACATTAACCAACACCCCATTATGGGTGATTTAACTAAATAAAGATCCAAGATTATGACAGGAAAAAAAATACAGCCAAAAAGTTGGAGAATTCAGAGAAAATTAGTCTGGCTAATAAAGCTATATACACAGACGGATCAAAAATCTTGAACAGAGTACAAGCAGCAGCAACAACAGATCAGGACCATAAACAAATCAGATTACCTGATAGGTATATGCAAAGAATATACACATATATGCTGTAAATACTATAATACACCAAACTTTGAGATATTATTTAAAAAATGTGCCTGCTTCTCAGTTACTTAATACCTTATCTTCACACTTAGTAAACCTTTGTGTCTTAGTGGCTTTATTGCCTTGCTTGGGGTGAAATAACTTTAAAGTAAAAAAAAAAAAGCACTCTAAATAATAGAATTAACTATAATAAAATCAGAATTAACTGAATCCAAATTTTCTTTGTTAAAACTGTGGTTTTAAATATATTCAACTGATAATGCTTTTAGCTAATGAAAAATCTTACATGATATTGCCAGGAAATATAACAGCCATGACAAGTTTTAAAGAAAGGATAGCCACAGGTTTTTAAAATAACCAGAATTATGCTTAAGAGCACTCACTAACATTGACAATATCTGTACTCATTAGATCCAAGTATATGTTTTCTATTATGTAAGTGAGTTAAGAAATATTTTACAATACAATATTTCAATAAAAATAGTATAAATGAAAATCTAAATCGAGAGCTTTGTAGGAACCACTCCCTCATTGACCATGTCTTCAGGGGTGTAGCCATACTCAACATACTTAGCCAATTGTGTGTTGGAGATGCTGTTTAACCCATAGTTGAGATGAATGGCTATTAACCCTGAGGAATTATTTTCCTTTTAACAGCTCTTGTTTTTGTGTTGCTGGGGCTTCCACTTACCCTCCTTGCCAGACCAGTGTCTGGTGGGGGAACTGGTTTAGTCACCGACCACTTGATGGTTTTGAATTCAGAATTATCCTTCTTCTAGACCAGTTGTCACCTGAAGATATAGAATCCAGTCTGTCCTGCTAATTACCCATAGCTGGGGAGAGCAGAGATGGATTCATATCTTTCCCAAGGGGATTTGCTTGTCAGTGAACTTGACAGGAATTCAAATTTAGTTATTGGTTTGAGCTGCTATTGTTTAATCCACCATACCTCCACATCAATGAAGCTAATTTTCTCTCACTCACACGCACACGGTGGATCAGTTAGTATTGGAAACATTTGTTGAATTTTATTCCAAAATGTTTGTGTTCAATCGGTGATTATTCATGGGAGAATTATCTTGAGGAATGAATATTGTTTGAAATAAATAATTTTTTTCATTATTATACTCTATACTTATTGCTCTACTTACACACACGTGCGCGTATGTGTGTATCTCTTGTATAAAAAGCATTATTTAGAAATTACCTTCACTTTTGCATGAGAATGGACACACAATTAGTGCACAATATAAAATAAATTTTTAATAAAACCCTCACCGAAGTGCTACTTCACTCACTTTAAAATTTTTTCTAAAATGAAGTATTTTCCCGAAGAAATGAAAGTAAATTTCATAACAAGGAAAACGAACTACATTAGGACAATTTACCTACAAAATTATACCCTTCAGGATATTGGTGATCATGTCTCTCTACAATTTCTTGTCTTTTGTAGCTCTTAGTAAATTTTTTTTTTTTTTTGCTCTCTCTCCTTAACCCTGATCCACCATCCATTCACTCAAGCTCGCCAGGTGGGTCATGCATTGCTTTCCCATCTATCTTACCTTTAATCTGCCTTATGAGTATCAAATTTTCCTAGCCCTCTTTTTTCATTATGTGCCCTTGAAACTTCAATTATTTCTTCCTGGTGTTAAGTGTACGTTTTTTTTTTTTTGTTTCCATTGTCTCTAGAACTTTGTTGTTGCTCACATGTTTGGTCTGTGATATTGTTAGCATCCTTCTGTAGAACCACATTTATGTTGCTTCAAGTCTCTTAATATATGAGGAGGTTGTCATATAGGAGGACTGATATTATGTAACAGTTCAGTACTCTTTTCTTTTTTTCTAATATTTTTGTGTTTCTTAATACTTTGCTTAGCTTTTGGAAGACATCTTTTGCTATTCCAATGCACCTTTGGATTTCTATGTCACTTCGCGTTCTCTGTTAAAATAGTTGTCAGATATTTAAATTGTTGTACCTGTTTGATTTTGGTATCTCCAATTTGTAATTTGCATGCTGGGCTGTTCCTTTTGTTAACAACAATGCATTCTATCTTTTTGCAATTGATGCTTAGTCCTTTCTTCTTGCTTTCCTTCACTACCTTCTGTAAGAAGAATCATAATTTCCTTTCCATATCTGCTGTCGACACTTCTAAATTCTATCCTTATGCAGATATTTTACTGCCAGTATAAATTCTGGTAAATTGTGTAAGGATTGTTTTGCCAGTCTTTCAAGTGTTATAAGCCCACCTGCATTCTAAATTCTAGCTTTATAATTTGGTTCAGAGACAGGCCCTAGTATTTGAAAACCATTCAATCTCTAAACCATATGGCAAACACATCTCTCCTATTTTGGGAGATTAGTTCCAGTCCCTTTCCTGTGTGCTGCTTTGGGAGGAAGTGAATGAAGCAAGCAATGTTCTTGGGAAAGAGAAATGGAAAGGCACCTTATATACACTACCACAAAATTGGGGCACCTGATGTTATAGGAAAGGGTGTTACATATAATTTTAGTTCTGACTAAAACATAAATTACTGAGAAGCAGAATGGTTAAATTTAATTTTAAAGTGAAAAATTAAAAATATTTGCAATTTTTAATACTTGTAATCTATGTATAATAATACATATTTATAGCAGTGCTTGAAGGAAAGTGTGTAGAGTGGGGTTGTCTCACCACACCACAGAGGTTCCATCACTGACCATGGAAAATAAAATTGAGCAGAGAAACTGCATCAATCTTTGCCAGAAGCTTGTTGATACCTGTGTAGAGAACTTTCAAAATTGTTGAAAGTGTGTGGAGAAGAGTGTCTTTGTATATTTTTTGTCTGTAATGTCTCTTAGTTTTGCTTTACTATAATTATCTCCCTTGCACTGGCGACACTAGGTGACAGTGTCTTTATTAATAGTGAACTGTTCCAAGATGTTTACAATACCATGTAGTGAAAAGACTGAGTTTATGAAAGAGCAGAACATAATAATAATAATAACTGAAAAAAATATATTTTGTAACACATATGTGAAGTCCTTGTAATAATCGTAAGGACTTAACAGAATATCAATTTCATATCTTCTGCCATTTTTTATGGCATTGATAAACTACTGATCACCTATGTGTGATAAATGTTATATTTCTAAATTGTTCAAGCTTTTAATGTGTTTCAGCCAATTCACTCTCCAACCTTCTTGTTCCTTACGTTTATATCTCCATCCACCCCCACTTTTTTTTTTTTAAGATTTCTTAGTTAATTCAAGAAATCCACACCCTTTTTGTTAGAAATACCAGAACATGCTGATTTTCTTGTACAGTTGATCTACAATGAAAGGTCATTGATTTATACATGAGAATCCATCAAAAATACATGAATAGTAAAGGGAATAAATATATGTAATTTTTTTTTCTTTTTTTAAATAATTTTACCTCAAGCAAGGCTAAAAAAAAAAAACCACTAAGATGCAAAGGTTACTATTCTCTTTTAATCATCTTAGAGAATATTTTTTGCCTTCCATCAGCATAGTGGATGCTAACCTCCAGGAGAGTGACTTTGTCTTCTTGGTTTAAAATTTTCTGATGACATGACAAGGAAAGATTATATTGAATCAATTACTAGATCTGCTACTAGGAAAGTTGGTTCATTGTATCATGCTAAACAAATTTTCTCAACAGAATCTATATTACACATTTGTATGTCTACCATTCAGCCATGCATTGAATATTGCTGCCAATTAGTCAATGACAAAAAAACTGGAGGCAACAGAAATGTGATTCTACATAAGGATACTGAAAATTCCATGGATAGAGTTAGTAAGCAACAAAGTCAAAGAAAATGGTAGCAGAAAGAACACTCCTACTCAGAATCAGGAAAAGACAAATGAAATTCCTGAGGAAGGAGAGTTTAGAAAAGTTAACCCTCATAGGGCATATTGATCAAAAGCGAGCTAGAAGGCAGCAAGCCACTTACCTGATGAGCTTGTGTAAATGGATGACAGAAGGGGAGGGGTCTTAGCACAGGGAAAAACACTAAGGGCTACACTGAATAGGAAGTTGTAGAGAGCCATGATTGCCTATGTCTTGAAGTGATGCAGCACATAGAAGATAGTAATTTATTTCTAATGTACTTAATTTTGGGAAAATGTAAAAAAAAAAAAAATTTACCTATGTAAAGAATTTCTCTGGAGTGAGTTGTATTAGGGCATGAAATATTGTTTAGTGACTTGGTATTGAAAGACTTGGTAATACCGAGTGAAGAAGTAGAGATTTTAGATGAAGAAAAAAACATGGGAGAGGGGTTAATCATGTTGGAACTTGATGAAACAGTTTGGTTTAAAAATATTAATTTGAACCTAAAATAAACCAAGTAAGATTCAGTAAAATTAAACTGAAATTCCCTGTCTAGCCCCACGGCCCCAAGAAAGTTGTGATGAAGTGATTGTTTGCCAAAATTCTTCAAAATCCAGATGAAACTAGGAAATGTTGTTTTAGTATCCTTGCTAGCAGAATTACATTGAAACCTTACGAAAGTGTCTGATTTTGAGTACTTTAGAAGCATGGGTCACATGCAATGCTAATAGGAAGTTCATTATTTACATTATTCGGACTATTGTCCTCATCTTTGTCGCCATATTTATCGCAACGTTTCGTCCGGCCTTCTTCAGGTGGTTGGAAGAAGGCCAGAGTGTACAATGGCCAAAACGTTGTGATAAATATGGTGACAAAGATGAGGACAATAGTCCGAATAATGTACATAATACCTCATCTCAGAAATATAGACTCTAATAGGAAGTTCTTTGTTAAGGGATGAAATTAATCAGTTTATCTTTCAGACCATTAACCTTATAAACACACACACACACACACATGCCACTTCAGTCAGTCTGCACTAGGCAGTTTTTGAGATCACATTGCCATCTGTTTTCATTGAAATTTTAGCAACAGCAAAGTTGGAAACATTTTAACTATTAGATATCTCTCAATGATTAAAGGAAAGAAAAGAATTTACTGAAGTTGAAGTTTTATGTTTTCTCATCATTAATAAATTCTTGATATCTTTATCAACAGTTCTTTCTGCTAGAAATTCCCCACCTTTTAACAAAGTTAGCTGAATTAAATCCTTAAGATTGAGACATTGCCTGGACCAGAAAGAAAAACCATGGTCTATTTGAGTGAATAAAATGACACATTGCATTCCTCCTAGCAGGCACACAATATAAAAAGAATTCCAATAGAGTATGCAGATCTAGTGAAGGTGATAAATGACAGAAATAGCCAGGCCCAATTCACGCATCCTTCACTGAACTGTTGTACTGGGGATTGTGATTACCAGTTAAAGTTTATATTTGGTAAATGGCCATTTATATCACATATTTGTCACTTTTGATGCCATGATGACTAAAAAGACTTACATTCATCTCATAGACCATCATTCTATTCACTTTATAAAGTATGCAATATTTACGTACTTGTTTCATACTGATCTCGTAAGTTAAGTAAATACTTATTAATAAGGCTGCTTATTTTCTACAACTGTATTAGCATTAAAGTATATTCGGCCTATGGTATCTGGTTCCTGCTCTGATCTGTTGTGTTCACTTCATACTAATGCCCTTGGAAAAGGCATGAATCCATCTTCCTTCAGCTATGTGTTAAGTAGCAGGACAAACTAGGCTCTCTTACCTTGAGATATAGTAGAAAAACTGATTTCCAAATCAACCTGAAGTGGGATGGGCTCCATCAGTTTATCTTGCCTTAGACACACTACTTCTGCTAAGGCTGCAATACATTTCCCTTATGACTCTAAGTTACAGGACACATTTAGGTCCACCTATCATCCGATTCACACTCCTCCTCTGTCTTTTGAAACGGAATAGAAGTTTATCCATTATTTCCTTTTTAGGATTGGTTTTCCAGTTCCTTCTAAAGTTTTTTTCATTCTCTTTCACTCCTAGTAGCCCCTTGCATCTTAGTGGCATTATCACATTGCTTGAAGTGAATAGATTAAAAAAATATAGGTTGTATGTTACCCTTTTTATCTTTTGAGGGGGAGAGCATACAAAAGTGGTATGTAATACTAAATATCACATTTCTTTGTGTGCAAGAAAAATCCATGTATTTTGGCAAATGACAGCAATGTTTAGGTTTCAAATCCATGCAGAATTGTCTTTTACTCTCTGATGAGAATTGAAATGGAAACTGCTGGTCAGATATTGGACAAAATCTCCTGTTATCAATATCGAAATATAAAACACTAGTCAGATACTTCTCTAACAGAAATAACTTTTAATATGAATATTAATTTTTATCATTGATTTCATCAGATTTACTTTTAATATTAGAAATTTTATTAGCAGAAAAATTGGTTGGTCAAAGGTAGTCATTACATGAAAATCTACTGTATAGGCAATTTTAAATGTGGTTGGAAATCTTTGCCAGTGTATCATTCAGACTTTGCTCAATTAGGAATGAATAGAATTTGAATTTTGATGCTATACTTTCAAAATGTACCATTTCTAAAACCTCCTCTCCTTTTTATTTATTTTTTTATAAAAAATGACTTTGTGGTTCTGTTACAGAGAGAATTTCTGATTTTTGTGAAAAATTATGATCTACCATGTTTGTATATCTTCCTTCCTTCATTTTGATTTTTATGGAAGAGGTACATAAATAATGACTTAAGCATAAAATTATCATAAACTGATTTTAGTTCTTTTGTTTTGTTTTTTTTTTCTGTTGGCAATTTTCAGTAGAAAGCAGAAAATTAGTCTGTTTTGTGTGAAATAAATTTTCTTTCTTTTACATCCAGTTGTATAATTGCTTTGACTCTGGGGTGAATTGTCATTTTTTAGTATCTAGTCTAAAACTAACAGTAATTTATAGGAAAATATTGCCCATATAACACATTACCTGCATTGCAATACATTATTTAGTTGTGGGAATATTAAGAATAAGGCTATGATAAAAAATAATATCAAAATAATCTAACTTGCAATATACTTCTTGACAAAAAAAAAAAATGAAGGAAAAAGACCGGAACATTCATGTATGGAGTGGCACTCCTCCCTAGAATTAGAGTATCTATGTATACCTGTTTCTGATCAAAGTGAGATATAGTATATCAAAATATCGATCTCTGTTCATATTAGCCATTGATCTCTATCTTATAAATAATCATTTAAAAATCTCAAATGACTTGTATACCCTTTTTTTTCAAAGAACACATTTTTATTTCAACTTATTGTTTTCAAATGTTTATTTTAAATAATTTATTTTGTCATATAATTTTTTTTTTTAGCGGAATATATCTTTGAGAAAGATTAAATTTAGCCTGACCTCAATGCAGAGAAAATCAAAGAAAGTGGCAGCCTTAACTCGTTGACTGGAGGGTTGGGGTGAGGATTGTGACTGGGGTAGTGTTGAGGAAATGTGATAGTATTCAGCAGTACTGATCATAAACATACAATAAAATTCACAGGCAGAGAGATGCGTAAACCCACACACAACACAATTAAAAAACAAAAAACAAAAAAAAAACAAATATATCTAGCTTTGCCTTGACTTTTCTTACATGTTCTGTAAATTTTTTTTAATTTTTAATTTTTTATAGAATTATTACAAGTAATATTAAAATATCAAAATGTGTTTATTTTTTTTAATTTCATGCACAGATTTTTAAAAAATTATTTAGTAATTTAGAGTAAAGGAATTTTTAGCATCTAAGTTATACCAATAGTATATTTTGTTAAAAATTGTAATGAACCTAACAAACACTGATCACTTAGTTGACACTAATATATATATATATATATATATATATATATATATATATATATATATATATATATATATATATATATGTGTGACTATGGTAACTTCAGCTAGCTAGTATCTTACAGTTATATTGGGAAGTATTTCTGTCACACCCTGTATATGATGCTTTTATTTGTTTATGGAATTTAAAAAAAAGATAATTGTTTTTTTTTTACTTTAAATGTTACTTTTAAAATAAAAAAAAAAAATCTGATGTTTCTGGTATAAAAATGAAGCTAATAGATATAGATTTGTAGAAGTTTAAATGAGACATTTATCCCTTAAATAGGTAATACAAACCTTGCTCTATCAAGATGGCCTCCTGTGACCAAACTGGTAGTAGCACATTTTAACTATAGAAATGGTTTCCCTGATGGAAAAGTTGGATTTTTGTTGGGAGGTATAATTTTTTTTTTTTTTAATTATTTTTTTTTTTTTATTAATTTTACTGTTTAAGGATTTTTTTTTAAAAGGCTATAAAATTCTGAAAAAACACTGTTAATATATATATATATATATATATATATATATATATATATATATATATATATATATATATATATAATAAATTAATTGATTTAAAATGTTTTTTTTCCGCTACACAGTTCTAACCATGTTTCAAAAGTGGAAACTAAAACCCCTGAATTTAATTTTGTAATTAAATTTTAAAAAAAAATCGTAATATAAATATACTTGATATAGAAAAATAATTTTACTGACTGTAAGTAACTCTATTTACTTATATTAAATGAAATATAATCTATAAAAACTACTAATGAAAATATTTTAAAGTTATAATTAAAATTGTAGTACATTAAAATGAATTCTAACCTAAACTTCTTTTAAACTGTAATTAAATAAAGTTTACTAAATCAGGGAAATGAAAATTTTACTTTAGTAATATTTAAATATAAAATTATAAAAATCGTAAATGACTTGATGTGACAATAATTCTACAAACTGTAAAGGCTTTTAACTACATTTAAAATTAAAAGTAAAAATATTTCAAATCATAATTAAATAAAAAGTATTCTTACCTAAATACCCACCAAAAGAAATCTTTAAATATATGTAGAAAAAAATGCTGTAAGAATTTTAGCCATTAACAATATAAATTTAAAAAAGAAAAAAAAAAATCCAGACGACATGCTTTTAACGGAAGTTAGATTTCATTGAAAAATACATCCCTACCCACTACCAAAAGTAGCAGTAACTGATACATTAAAATATAGAAATATTGAACACCTAGACACCCCTGTCTAGAAAAATAGATTTATATGTAACCTTGGAAACATGAATTTTGTTTTAGCTGTGTATTTAAAACCCAGTAATTTTAAAAGTTACTCCAAAATTTGCTTGAGGATGAAATGGAACTAATGTCTTTAATTTAATTACAAAATTAAATTCGGGGGTTTCAGCTTCCATTTTTGAAACGTGGTTAGAACTGTGTAGCGGAAAAAACCATATTTTAAATCAATTAATTTATAATATTAATGCTCTGTAAATTTACATCGAGCACTATTTTGTAAAAATATCTATAAGAACACCGGATTATATATCTTACTGTTCTTTCTTTTTATTTATATATATATATATATATATATATATATATATGGTGATGAAATTTTTGTAACCTTATGTTCCTGTGTCATAAATCAATGAATGTTTGTTCAAAAGTAATGCAAAAGGCATTCATCTGTTTTAGTTCTTGAAAAAGGTCACCCCAAACTGAAAATTTGATTTAATGATATACGCAATAAGGGTAAAAAAAAAAAATCAATATTTCAGAAGCTTTATTTTTCCATTTGCTAATGATGTAATTGGATAGTACTTATGTATTTTTAATGCATTTAAGAGTTTTCTGTGCAGTCGACAAATCGAAAACAATGCACATGCCTGAAATTAAAAATGTAAATTTGCAACAATTTACTCTTTGCAAACTGTATATCCAACATGTCCTTTGCTTCTGATCTGAAGATGATGTAACCATCAGTCCTCACGACACAGCCATTCAACATTTTCTTTTATGATGTCAAAAATTTAATTCAATGGATCATATTTTCCTCATTTCACACATTCATTGTAGATGTTCATCACTTAGTTCACAGTTTGCTTGTATGACTTGAGTTGATAAATTTGAAATCTTATGAGTTTCTTTCTTTCTTTCAGTGGTAGAAGCATTTTTTTTTTTTATGAGACATTATGATTAAGAATGATTACTCGAGATTTTTCAGCAAATCAATCAGCATTGCTCAATCAGGAAGCTTATAGCAATTTTCCAAGCATAGATAGATCTGACACAAGGCCTGAAAGTATGGGGCACCCAGTGAGCATCAAACTCACTATTCAGTTGTAACTGTTCTAGCAAGACAAGCTTGCTAACCATTACACCACCATGAGGTGCCAAATCAGGAAGCTTATATACTCTGAAACAAAAAAAAATATTTGATCATAAACACAACACACTTCCCATTTGGCTGATATTAAAGACAACTCAACTAGCATTTATGCTTATATAGTCTCACAAAATGCATGTCATAAATTTCCAGAAAGTTCGAGAAGGCTCTAGAAAGTCATAGTACTATTGTACTTATATACGATTTTAGAAATTTTTTTTGGAGACATTTAAAAAAAAATGGAATTAAATCATTCATCATTATTTTTGAACAAAAGTTCAAAGTTTTATCAAAATCTTTGTTATTAAGAGGAAAGACTAGAGGATTTCTTTATTAAATTATATTTCTTGAACATTCAAGATTTCAGTTAAAATCTTGCATCAGTAGGGTAACCAGAGATTAGTATAGGAAATTCTAGCAACTTTTTTTTTTTTTTGCAGTGAAAAACATTAATTATGAAATTTTTGCAAATATCAAGTAATTGTTGGATTTTCTTGAAACTTTCAAGATTTATTCACAATTATTTTAGAAATGTTTCTTAAAACATTTTTTTTTTTAAATTAACATTTTTTACAAATTTTTTTAAATTTAGAATATTTTGTTCTTTACTCTGTTTCACGCCACTTATTAAATTTTATAGAATTTTGAGAAATTCATTTTTGTATGACTTAATGTTATTAGTTATAAGCAGAACTTCTTGGAGAATTTAAATCAATGTTTGTTTGTTTTTTTGTTTGTTTGTTTTTTTTTTTTGTTTGTTTGTTTGTTTTTTTGTTTGTTTGTATGTTTTTTTGTTTGTTTTTTTGTTTTTTTGTTTGTATGTTTGTATGTTTTGTTTGTTTGTTTGTATGTTTTGTTTTTTTTTGTTTGTATGTTTTGTTTTTTTTTGTTTGTATGTTTTGTTTTTTTTTGTTTGTATGTTTTGTTTTTTTTTTGTATGTTTTGTTTTTTTTTTTGTTTGTTTGTGTTTTGTTTTTTTGTTTGTTTGTATGTTTTGTTTTTTTGTTTGTTTTTGTTTTTTTTTTTTTTTGTTTGTATGTTTTGTTTTTTGTTTGTTTTGTGTTTTTTTTTTTTGTTTGTTTGTATGTTTTGTTTTTTTTGTTTTATGTTTTGTTTTTTTTTGTTTGTATGTTTTGTTTTTTTTTGTTTGTTTGTATGTTTTGTTTTTTTTTGTTTGTTTGTATGTTTTGTTTTTTTTTGTTTGTTTGTATGTTTTGTTTTTTTTTGTTTGTTTGTATGTTTTGTTTTTTTTTGTTTGTTTGTATGTTTTGTTTGTAATGAAACTAAGATATTATTTAATTAGAGAAGCTTTTAACACTACTGTTTTAAGAAAAACTTTTTTGCAAAGAATAATGAATTTTTAAACAAATTTTTTTTTTCTACTTTTATATTGGAATAATTCATAAAGTTTTAAATCTTAGAAATATTTTTCATTTTAAAATTTTTTATTTTAAACCTTAGGTATTGCGTTTCTGTGGTGCACACAGGGTGGGAATAAATGAAAGATGTCTGATGTCTTAGCTGGATATTACCCAATGTATTAAAATTTATTTTATATATATATATATATATATATATATATATAAATTATATTGTGACTGTATTCGTGGATATGTAAAATTCTATTAGGTTTTTACCAATTTTATTGCAGATGCTTGCTCAGATGCATTTGTGTTTATTCAACACCCACAGTGGTTTATATATTGCAAACTATTTTGAGCAGACCTTAGTTACAGTTTCTAGATTATATCATATGTAGCATGATCAACAATTTGAACAAGACCACCACACTCATGCTGGGGTTGATTCCTCCAGTCTGATAGCATCATGAAGTTTCCTTGACAAATTGATCATAGTGAGATTCAAACCCAGGTCTTGTGGTCAGAATGCAGACATTCTAACCTTTTAAATTTTTTGGTCATTATATATATATATATATATATATATATATATAAAGAAAGAAAGATAATAGAAGAGGCGCATAAAATATTTTTGTATTCTTTGTTCTCTATTTTGTTTATCTTATATTTTTCTGTGTATGAAACTGAAACATGTTAGCATAACATGTAAATACAAACCTGGACAGGCAATAAAGGTTGGGAGATTATGATATAATAGGGATCAGTGTAAAAGAAGAGCATAAGACATTGGTTAATTTTATTGTCAGCATCTGAATGTGGGGGTGGCAGTACCAAAATCTGAGACATAAGGTTTAGTACTCTGGTGGTGTTATATAAAATTTGTGGTAACATTTTGGTACATGTGTACTAAAAATATCAGAATTTTTCATGTTTTTCATTTCTGTAAATGAAAATAAAGCAAATAAGTTCAATGTAAGCATTCAAGTCAGTTTTCCTTGTCAAGGCAGAACTGGATGAAAAGAAAAGGTGATACGATGACTTAGCATAAGCTTATTTGCTTAAAGGATTGTCCTAATTACATCAGCTGTATTATTCATTCTCATATCATGGGCAGATTGGTCATGAGAATACGACCAATTAAATACAGGTGTTATTTCACTAAAATAGCTCTCAAATATACAGTAAAGTACAGATGAATGAAAATACCAAATTTCCAGATAGGTTGATGGTACATTGAAATTTCTTGAAAAATATTAGGATCTTCAGGATGTATTAGATTTTGGTACTGCTCTCCCCCCACCTGACATCTGTGAAGTTTCAAGAGGTTCAAACAACTATTTTTCTTTCTTAGTTGGATCACTCAATTCATGTTGGAAGATCAGTTATCATACTTATTATAAAACCCAGGCTGTGCGTGTCTGTTCGTTTATATATTGGATCGGATTTTTACATTTTTCAAACGATTTCAACAAAACTTCACAGGACTTTTGAAATTACCATGTGGTTCTGACAGTGAGTAAAAAATGGAAAAACAATTGTTTTTTACAAATCAATTTGAAAACATGATTAAGAGGCATGAATCTGTCTGACATGAGAATGAATGGGGACAACTCATATCGAAGTTTTTTTATTATAAAACCCAGGTTGTTTGTGTGTGTATGTTCGTTTATATATGGGATCGGATTTCCTACATTTTTCGACTGATTTCAACAAAACTTCACTTTTATTTGGCACGTAGTGTTTCTTATTGTCTTGCACACTTTTTTTCTTTATTTTTTAAAAGTTTTACTTATTATAAAACCCAGGTTGTTTGTGTGTCAATGTATGTTCGTTTATATGGGATTGGATTTTTTACATTTTTTAAGTTGATTTCAACAAAACTTCACTTTTTATTTGTCCATTACGTAGTGTTTTTTTTTTTTTACATTCAGAATGCTTTAAAAATTCCATTTACAAGACAATTGTTTATAATAAAATTCAATTCAATCCGATTGAAAACAATGTTTTTGTTTGAGTTTGGGTTTGACCAATTTGTAAAAAAAAAAAAAAAAAAACATGCGTGTCCGTCAACCTTAAACAATAATCTTTGTCAATTTTATTTTTCAGTCTTTATGATGGTTGATAATTGATTTATCTATTTTACTGTTACATCCCCAGGAAACGTCGTTTTCTCCTGTTAGTTAAAAAATAAAAAAAAAATCTCTTGTGAAATTTGCTATTTCAGCAGATGGAAGAAAGTAAAAAAAAAAAAAAATATATATATAGTGTTTCATTAAGATGGATTATATATAAGGGTGTTTCATTCAGATCAAAGTCAGCAGTAAATAAATTGGTGTCATTGGTGGAAATTTATTTATTTCTCTATTGGATCATGTTATTTAAGTCATGGTAATTATGTGTGAAAAATAATATCGCCCAAATGTACACCAAATCTAAAAAAAAAAAAAAAAAAAATCATTATATGCCTAAAACTTAATTCACATTTCAAATCTGTCCAAGTTATTTGAACAGGTTTTTATATATATATATATATATATATATATATATATATATATATATATATATATATATATATATATTTATTTATTTTATATATATATATTTATTTATTTATATATATTTATTTATTTATTTATATATATATTTATTTATTTATTTATTTATATATATATTTATTTATTTATTTATATATATATTTATTTATTTATTTATATATATATATATTTATTTATATATTTATATATATATTTATTTATTTATTTATATATTTATTTATATATATATATATATATAAAATTTTGAAAAGAAAAATTATATTTTGAGGGATATGAAAGTGACAGTTGTGCCTATTGTTAATAGATCAATTTTGGTGATGAAAAAAGAACCTAGTAAGAATAATGAGACTTGCTATCATTTGATTTTTAGTATAACTGCCATCTGTTACTATTGGGAAAATTCTCCAGTTTTATAATATCAAAACAAGGCATTGTTATATTATATACTTTTATCGTATGCTATACTTATTGATAGAAGTGCAATGATCAATATCCAGAATAGATCATGTGTAAATATGAGTGGACACTGAAGTTCACATGGAGTGGTGACAGTCTGTCTCATATTTGAACGCGGTCTTTAAAAATTTTCTTTACCAATGTGTTTCATTCCTTGAGGGACTTCATGAAGCTAAGATTTTATTTTGCAACATGTATTTATAAACAAAAGTAAAGTGGAGGACAGTATTAAGTTTTAAAAAATTTAAATTTAAGAATGCTCTAAAATATTCTTACAGCTGTGTAAGTAAATTGTGGAGGATGCTAATGTTTTGTATATTTTTTTTTTCTTCTTTGTATTTTTCCTTATTCCTAATACCAAAACAATGTTAGAATTTGGTTATAGGATTGTAATTTAGTATTTTTTTGGTCATAGCATTGTTGTAGCATATCTGTTTGGAAATGAATTCTGAATTTTGGAGATTTTGTTTTGAAAATTATAACTATTTTCTCCTATTTTCCTTGTTCTCAATGTTATGTTTTTGGTATATTTCAGTTTTGAGTTTTTGAGTTGGTATATATACTTTGATAGAATTGTACTGTTTGTGTATTTTTTTTTTTTTTTTTGTTAAATGATATTTTGTGTCTTTGGCTAATATTTTCATTGACCTACTATTCCTATATATATATATATATATATAAGTGAACACTGACGTCAACAGACTGTTTCATGCTAAACGCAATCATCAGGCCACCTGATGATTGCATCTAGCATGTTCACTTTTATATTTATATATGCTCTATCCCTGATATTGAGCACTTTATTCCATAAATATAGTACGCCTTAAAACTATATTTCTTCAAATTATATAAGTTTTCTTTCTGGGTTGCTTTTGGAGCCTACTGTACCTTAAGTAGGCAGTGCCTATCCCCATTCCAAGTACTATACAGCAGTTAGTACTGATTTACATGGTAACAAAGAATAATTAATACAAACTGTTTACCATTGTGGTGTGGGTGTGATATACTAGTAATATGAAATTGTGAAATGAGTGTCAGTGGAATCGAGCTTCATGCCTTAAAATTAAATTTAGTTAAAAGTGAATAATGGTGAACCTATTTTCCATGTTTATATATTTACCAGTTTATAGATTTTCTGCCTGCAACTTTATTTCTTTCAGAAATATGATCCTACTCTATCTTCAGTTACATAATACGTAACACTTCTAACTTATTAGACAATATCCAGGTGAGTTTGTGTGTCCTCGATCATTCTTACTGTTCAGTTTCTGAAAGCTGATCAGGTTGTGAATGAACTTTGACCCCTTGCCAGTATTTATAGATTTCCCATTGCATCTTGCATAACCAACTTAAACTGAATGTATATGAAAAACACTTGTAAAGCTTTAATTTAAAAAATTCTCTTTTAGTTTTTATTTTGCTTTCATTTTATGTATTTATTTATTTTTTACGTAAACTCAATTTGGTTGAATTATAAGCACCTCCACTGAATTTTCAATACCTAAGGTTTAAAACGAATTTTTAAAAATGAAGAAGCATTCTTGAAGCTTTCATTTTAGCTTTAATTGAAAGCTAAATGATTAAATTTGCTATTTCCAGTAAGAAAAATACTTTGGTGTATTTCAAATAGAAATTGCATTGATTAGAATCTCAACTTTCTGGTTGCTTTCACAAAATTGACCACTTTTGACATATTTGTAAACAAAAGTTAATTCTTGGTTTTAAAAATCTTTCAAAAATAAAATATACTTTTCTTAAAGTTTATTTAAGGAATATTAGCTAATTTAAAGTATAATTAATCTGATTTGGATAAAAATATTTACTTTAAGTTTAAAAAAACAGAGAAATGGATTTTTAAAACAAATGCTAGCAGTGATTACATTCTTATTACTGTTGCATGTCACTCGTAGATCACTTAACAAGTGATAAAATCTGTCAACACCTTTACTGTTGTTCTATGGAGACTATCTGTTAAAACATAATTTAAGAAAATGACTGGTGAGTCCCTTTTTTATTTTTATATAATTTTTAAGTACTCTGTAATCTTAAAAATGTAAAATATTCTCTGTAATCTAATTTTAGGAATGTTGAATTTAAATCTAGTATAGTCATTAGTATTATTTTCTGATTATGTTCTGTATGGTCGACCATACTTTCAAACATGGGCAGGTTACGTATATATAAAAAAAATTTTGTAAATTTTTAAATAAAATATTGGGTATAAACAACTTTTATTGAGTTTTTCAAATTTTGATTCATAAATATAGTTTTTGCTTAATAACAATATCACCTAACTGGGTTGAAGTAATGCAGAATTTTAAACGATTTATAATATAAATTATTATAATTAAAATTTTAAAAAATTAAAACAATTTTTGTAAAAATTCCTTATTCATTGAAAAACTTCTTTTTCTTCAATAATGTCCTTGATAAGTGTTATTTATAAAAACAATTAAAAGCTTTTCTAATTAAATAATAATCAACTTTATTGCATATTTTATTTTAAGATTTGGAGCAGATTTTCAGGAAATGAGTAGTAGTTTAAAAAAAATTAATGATTTACATTCTCTAAGGATTTTTGCTTCTAATAAAACAAATTTTGAGATTGGAATTTAATTTCTTGAAATTTCATGAAATTGGTTACAATATTTTATTACATAAAAAAAATTCAAAAAATAACTTCATTCATTTGTGAATAACTCCTGAAAATTCGTATATATTTTTTTTTTTTTTTTTTTTTTTTTTGAAAGTATTTCCAAATCAACGTTTTTCACCTGAAAAAATAGGTGCAAAAACATTAATGGTAAATATTACATTGACCACTAACATAAAAAAAAAAAAAAAATTAACCAAAATTTTGAAAGTTAAAATTAAATAGAATAATAAAAAAAATACTTTGTTCTTTCCTCTAAATAATAATATAAATAGTTTGACAATAAAACTTTGTATTTAAGTTTAGGGCCTTTTTTTAATCATGCTATGCTGTTTTTTTTTACCTAATATATAAGTAAAAGTTTGTCACTTAGCTTATTGAAGTTAGTTTCAGCATCCTGACTACGAAGTTTTGTAGGCTGACCTGTCCATCCACTCTTCAGAGGGTTTCAGTAATTTACTGCTTATATTTTTCTATTTTTTTTTTTATGCACTTATCATTGCTGTACTCCTCATACAATATGGATAAAAGAGGGACACCTATTGGGTTGGCTAAATTTTTTTTCTATTAGGTAGTATAGTGTTTCAGTGCGTGTAGGCTGCAAAATTCAGACAAGAAAAACAATTCTGGGAGAATGGCATTATGAACTTAAGTTTAGTAGAATTAACATGCTAAGTTTAAATTCTATTATGTTCACTGCATGCTAATACCTCTGAAAAAGCATGAATCCATTTCCTTTCTCCAGCTATAGGTTAAATAACAGCTCTTCTGTCTTGGATAGAAACCTGCATAATAAGTCGGACTGGGCTTTTTCAGCTTTGGTAGGGACAACCAGTGTAGAATTTTTGCCTATCATGATGAACAAGTGTTCTCTCAAGGAGACCTCTTGTCTTGAAAGTCTATTGAAACTTAAGGTCACTCTAGATCTCAAGTGAAACTTGTATATGATTCATTGCTAAAGATGCCGGAAAATGGTTCAGTCGGTCCCTCACTTCCCTCTGCTATTCTGTAGCTTTAAAAGATCCAGATCAGACAGAAAATGGAGTACTGCTTCCTTGTCTGGGCTATTTTATTTATAAAGTCTTCACTTTCCATTGGGCAGCATTTAAGATAGCCCTCTTGTGGAGTGCTCTTGATTGGGCCTTCATCACAATAGGTAGTAGATGCGACAGGCAATAATAATCTACAGAAGAACTCAAAATTGATCGCTGCATTTAAGTATTGTATTAATATTTAAGCTACCTTTTTAAAAAGTTAGTGATAATTCTTCTGCCGCCACTTAATTTAAAGACAATTTGATGTATGTAGGTCTTTATTTTCCGTACAAACAATTATTTTTATTTCATGAGTGACTTTTGCAATTAATTTTGAATATTTCCAGATTTATTTCCAAATTATAAAAATTATCATACAAAAAAAATTTGTAGCAAAAAATATCACCAGAAACAATCACAGTAATGAAAATTTGGGAATCCAAAATTTCAGGCTTGTGGGTCTGGATCCAATTGGGAATGTTTTTTAATTTGCTCAGGGATTCTGCCTGACTCCAAAATGCTATATGTTGGGCTATGGCCTCTAAGAGTAAAGTTGAAAAAGTGTGACACACTGACATTCACATTTATTATATAGAAGATAATTTTTGTTTGAGGCAAATTCTGTGGCAGTAATATTAATATCTAATTTTAAGGTAAAAATTACATTTGGTTGATGGATTCTTTATATTATTTTATTTGTTTCTCATGCTGATTGGGAGTTTTCAACCATCGACTTCTTTCTTTTTCTTGTTGAGGGTAATATTAGTTCAGACTGTGGCTGCTACTACCTCTGGGTCCTAATGTGGAGACATGTTGGGGAGGTAAGATACAGGGTAGTTCTGAATACTACAGGCTCTATAGCCTCCTGGGAAGGTATAGCATATTTTTATTTTTATTTTATTGATAAGCTAACAATTGACATTACTTTGCATTTACTTTTAAGTGGGTTTATTGCTGTTCACTTAGAAAAATGTGGCTTTATTTCAGCAACAAGCTTCAATTTTAAAAGCAAAGTAATATTTTAAAAAAATCTGTTAAAAATGTGAGTCGGCTTATATTCAAGGTCAATTTTTACCAACTTCAACATTTATGTAAAAAAATAAATAAATAAAAAAGCATGAAAATATCTGGAGTGATTTCTTTTTTTTTTCTTTTTTCTCTCTCTCTCTCTCTCTAATGAAAGTTTTACTTGGATTTTACAAGCATTTTACAGAACGTTTTTAGTACTCAGTCTTTTATTTCTCTCTGCATTTGAGCAGCCAGGGGTTCTATAATGATTTTTCATTAATTTATTTTTAATTATACAGATACTGTTATTGTTGATTTGTTCTAAAAGTTGAACATATAAAAACATTTTAAATATCAAAATATTAAAACTTCATCAAACCGCACCATCTGGAAGTAATGTGCTAATTAGCTACCTCAGTTTATGTACCTGGGTTTGGATTTTTGCTCATTTCTCAGACATAAAATAGTAGGGTTGACTTATATTTGGATCTACTTATTCTCAAGTACATATGGTATATTGACAGTGTGAGGGATATACTCTTCAGTTACTGGTGACTGGTTCTCATCTCATTCAGCTTAGCATTATTTTATTCATCCAAATTTTCGCTTTTAAATCTCTATATCATTTTAATATTTTTTTATCTTAAAAAAACTAAATTCTCTGCCATCTCTCCAAAGTTTTAGCTTTCTTCTTCTTCTTTCAAATTTAAATCTCTTATTCTCTCTAAAAAAAATTCTTCTCTCTCTCTCATATTCTCTAAACTATCATTTATTCTCTATTAAATTTTAATCTCTTTTCTTTTCTTTCTCTTTTCTTTTTCAAATAAAGAAGAAAAATGTTCTATCTTCTCTTCTTTCTATTCTCTTTATCTCAATTAATTTTTTTCTCTTGCTCTTAATTACTTGATAATAAGTTTGGGGAGATGATCTGTTTGGCACAGTTGGGAAATGCCTGAAAACCATACCATGAGTTAACCCAAGCTTTGTGAGTGAAATTGGGTAGACAGAACTATTTGGAAACCATTGATGGTTGTGCTAACTCAAATTCATAAGTCATTGTGACTGTGGGTTTGAGTACACTGGCTTGTTCAAACTGTTGATCATGCCAGTTTGTGCATTTCTCCAGAAACTAACTAACTAATGTCTTCTCAGTATAGTTGCAGTATAAACGACTGGTTTGCTCTGTCGGTGTAGAGGGGGAATGTGCCTGAGCAGGTGCATGCAGTAGGGATGAGGTGGCCATCCTAGCAGATAGGTGTACTTGGAAATGAGTAACCAGCCCTTAATATTTATTTAGATTTGTCCTGAATTTGTAGAAAATGTCAAAATTATATAGCCTTAGAGAGAAATAAAGTTGACAAAAATGCTTAAAATTGTGATTATATACTTATCTGCAAATTCAAAAGTTATTAACATTCCAACAAAACCTTGTGTATAATATTTGACTGGTTGTATCACATGTTGAAAAATTTAGTAAAAATAGAAGTTACCAACTTACAAGTGTAGAGTATACTCATAGTTATTGTTCTGTATGGTGGGGGATATTGTTTTTATCCTAACAATTTAGTATCCAACCTTTGATAATTGGAGAGGAGCATGTTACCTTTCTCTTTAATGTCACATCTTGATAATGTATTTTAATCTCTATTCTATATATAGCCTCTCTCTAAAAGTGAGTAAAATAAAAAAAACAAGTAGCTGTTCTGTGTGATGTTGCTGCTGCTATTAAAGACTTACTATCATTCTTTGCATAAATCCTTATTTTTGCTCGTTTGTTTCTCTTAGTCTTTTACTATTTACTTTTTCATCTGGCTACTGCAAACTCTGCATCTCATTTTTTTTCCTTCTATATCTTTTTTTTGTTGTTGTCTTTCTCTCTCTCTCCAGTTTTGAGAATGTTCAAAACTTCTGTTTTATTTGCTTTGTACCTGGCAACATTTTTACAAGAATTCCTTTCACTTGATTATGCTATTTTCAAATGCATTTTTATTTTTTTCATGTGTTTCTGTCAGTAACACACGAAAATGGAAACAGATCCAAGAACACATAGGGGTCAGTAAAACATTAAAAGATAAAATGCCGATAAGTAATTCATCATTTCTCTTGGACCAACATTAATTGTTTTATGACCCTTCGCGCAGAACTCTTCATGGCCAATTCAAAGACATTCGGATTACTAACACAAAAACAGAATGTCTCATATCAAGAATATTTAACATTGAAAAACATGAAAAAATGAATTATTTTTAATGATATGTGGAAATCTCTGCTTTTACCTGAAGATGGTCACAAGACCAGAAATGCATGTAGTAAAATTATGGAAAATAAAGCATAATATTTTTTTAAAAATTCACATTATAACCAAAAACGTTTATGCACCTCTCTTTCTTCTTTTTTTTAATATACATACTTTTCTCTCATTGGAACCATAGCAACCTCTTAATTTATATATATATATATATATATATATATAAAAATTATAATATTAATATGTTATATTTTGTATATTAAAAATGAATTTTGTTTCAACATCGAGTTGTTGAAACAAAATTTTTTATTTTTTATGATTTTATAAAAAATTTTTTGTTATAAATTTTTTTTTTTTTTTTTTAAATAATTACATCTGCTCTTTTGTATTGAGCACTCTTTTAAGAATAGTAATTGTTGGTTATTGGAATTCATTCTGTATACACCAATTATATATTTATATATATATATATATATATATATATATATATATATATATATATATATTACTTTTTTTAAAGTGAAATAATATCATAGAGTTTTTAATTGAACATATTTAGTTTTTGATGTGAATTTGTGATCTGGGCTTTCACACACTTTGTGATCATCAGACAAACTGATTATCAATCAAAGTGTGTGAAAGGAAAAGGGTCACAAACTCATATTTTTTAAAATATATATATATATATATTATATATATAAATATATATATATATATATATATATATAAATATATATATATATATATATATATATATATATATAAAATGTTTTATCAAAAAATTTAAATTTTTGGGGAGTGTGTTCCTCCCACTAAAGAAGGACAAAAGTCCATCCATATAAACATATATATGCCAGCCCTTTGTTTTTAAGTTATTAAGTTTAAAGTTGATGGTTGATACTGTTAAATGTACAATCCAAAAATACTTATTAGCATAGTTTGTGGTGTCACAGATCCTGTCTCAGTGTAAGACTATAAACAGTAGCAAAGGTTGGATGACTCGTCTTCCTTCAGTCTGGAAACACAATCTGATGCAGCCTTGTGTTCATTACTATTGCATGGCCGTATGTAAAAAATCATATCTACCTGCTCACGATATGAATATCCTACCCTTGTTAAACAGAACACCTCTCAGTTAACTCGCTACTACACATTAAATGTTGAAGACACACTAGCCAAACATATACATAAATGACAAATGTAACCTAGTCTACATGGCAACACAGCACCATCTACTGTAACCTTACTTTGCAGATATGTTTATATGGACTTTTGACCTTTATTTAGTGTAAGGAACGTGCCCTCAAAGTTTTTTAAAATTATTTTGATATACCTTCTCTGTGTTTGTGTGTGTCAATATATATATATATATACATATATATATATATATATATATATATATATATATATATATATATATTTTTGAACAATAAAAAAATATTAAAAAAATTAAAATCTTCAGACACACACTTTCATAAGATTAATATTATTTTCGTTATTTTTATTATTATTCCATTTAGATTCCTTGACTAGTTTCGGCTAAAATGGCCATCATCAGGAGAAGAAATATTTTTGCTTGCTGGTAGCAGTAAACTACAGAAAGTGTGTGTGTGTAAAAGACAATAGGAAAACTGTATTATTAGCCAATGCATTTCGTCCAATGTGGACTTTTTCAAGGCAAAAATGAAATGAATTTATTGAAAACAAAGTAACTATTAACAATAAACAAAATGTCCTTAGCAACGAGAAGAATTTAGAAAATGCTATTGTATTCATATTGTCAACTGAAAATTGTCGAGTACTATATATATAAAATTGTGTGTGTAAATACATAAATACAGACATAAGTAAAATAACTGTGGAGACAAAAAGGAAAACTTATTTTCCAAATATTTCCTTTCTTTCCCATGTCAATATACATGACAATTTAATTTCAAAAAAATAAAAGAAAACTGTTAGCCTTTTAAATATTCAAAATAAATAAATGCATAGATGTACAAAATAAAATAATAAACTAAAAATGTATTCAACATTATTAGGCAATAAATTACATAACTTAGCATCCTCCATAGTTTACCTTTCTTTACACAGCTTGCTTTAAGAATATTTTAAAGCATCCTCAAATTTAAAAATTGAAAACTTAATATTTTTTTCCTTCATTCTGTATATAAATAAATACAAGTTACAAAAAAACAATTTCTACATTTACCTTGATAAAGTCTCTTCGGGGACAAAAGTTGTTGGTAAAAAAAAAAAGAAAAAAAAGTTTCCTTTTGTCTTATATATATATATATATATATAAAGGTTGACATTGAGGTAAACGCAAAGCAACAACAGTTTGTTCCATGCTTGAATATAATCATAAAATTTTAGTAAGTACCAGATAAAGTACAACTATTTTCTGGTTGTTTCTAGTAATGCAAATACAGGTATGCATTTGGTTATGGCCAGAATAATTCTTAAAATGATTGTACCTCCCACAGTATGGTGTCACCTTTCCTTTTTATCCAGTTTAACCTCCATCCTTTATCAAGAAAAATTTTGCCTCATCTTTTTGGGGGAGGGGGTGGTTTTTACATTGAACTTATTTCCTTTATTTTCAATGACAAAAGAAAAAAACGGTTAAAATCATGGAAAATTTTGGTGATTTTAATACATGTGTACCAAAATATTTATAAAATTTTAACAGATGCCCCCATGGTACTAAACCTTATGCTGTCTTGAATTTTGGCATCCCCTCCCTTATAAATACACACATAAAAGTTTAAAAGTAACAAAGTTCCATAACCCATTAGGGTCATAGAACCACAGCCTCAGTGGCATTGGTTTGTCTTTGGCACGGTAGCTCAACTTTCTCCAGGCTGGTTTGAATTCAGTGTTTCCCTTCTCGGCTGGTTACCAACCAGAACTATAAAGCCCAGTCTATCCTGTTATTTAACTCATAGCTAGGGAGAGAAGAGATGGATTCATACCTTTCACAAAGGTATTTGCTTGTAAATGAATGCAACAAATTCTGTTGGAATTCAAATTGGCTTTCCAATTTCCCATTCCATGCTGCAATCCATTTCACCACACACACATCCATTAATATGCACATGCACACACATTCATGCAAAGGTGCATATTTGACTCCTATGACTGGGCTCTGTCAAAGGTGACAGTAAATGTAACACTGATTAATCGACTGCTTTGATTTTTATAGCTTATCAACCCGTTGTGGGTTATTTAAGGCTGAAACATATTTCGGATTGTTGGTTTCCTTTAGTACCTGTCATTCCCAAGCAGTCCTCCATCGAACTACTAAACAGGCTCAAAGCTGTTAAACTTTGTTGATCGAATGGGAACCGATATTTCGAGTGTTATTTGACTGTAGGCAATGTAATAGTTTATAATAATTAAGATTTCTAGGATAGTAGTTATGGGAGTGTCTCTTGCAAAAGAGCCCACCCATGTTCTCCATTTTAATTTTTTTTTTTTATTAATCATCCTATCCTATTATGCTAATGGCAATCCTGTTTTTGATAGGATATCTTATGAGAGGATTGTGTGAGGAGGAATAAATTTATGTTGTTCTCATTAGTATATTAAAATTCAAGCTATATCAACCAAATCCATTTCCCTGGTGGTAATCATTATATTATGGTTGATCTGTAAATATCAAGAGGATTGATCACAGGGAGAAGTAGATTCATGCCTTTCCCATGGCAAAATATTCCTAAATGTACATAAGAAGCTTCACCTGAAACTTAAACCATGTTTATCAATTTCATTTTCCCTGTTGATAACCATTATGTAATATTGAATCTGTAAATAGTGGGAGGATAGAATTCAGGGAAAAGTAGATTCATGCCTTTCCCATGTTCAGTATTTTTAAATGAACAGAAGTTGCCTAAGCTGAAATTCAAACTCTGTCTATCAATTTCATTTTTTTGCCAGTAACTATTATCCTATATTGTGACTGTAAATGTTATAAGGCTAGAATACAGGGAAAAATTAATGCTCCTTCTTAAGGTTATTAATGTTAAGTAAATGTATGCTTCCCTAACAAAATTAAAACCTGGTTTGACAATTCTACTTTCCTACTGAAAACTGTTTCTATTTTTCACCTCCAAGAACAGATCTCATTCCTTTGTATAATGATTTTTACATTTTCATATACCTCAGCCTTTTCTGTGTCATCAATTCTAGTGTTTAAGACATTTTCATTGAGTTTATAAGTTTGATTTTATAATGACATTTGTTAATTATTCTAATTTGCATTTAAGAAGGGGTTTACAAAGGAGACTTTTTTTTTCCCATGAGCATCTTGGGTGATGATATTCCTTGGCTTGTATATTCAGCCATAATTAAAAAATTATAGTCAAGTTATATTAAAAATCATCTTCTCATATTAAAAAACTTGGATTGTTGGTTTCTGTAACAGCTTGGGATTCTAATATGCAGATGTTTTCAATAACCAAGAACCTTAACCCACTTCTGAAAAATATTGTTACTCTGAATTTTTTCTAATAGTAAAATTGCATAAAGGTTAGTATTATGTTGTGATTCATAAAAATTGAATTGCTCAAAGTTGAAATCTCTGACTTATTAATGTGTTTCTTTTGGAAGTACAAATTACTTGACCAACATCAGTGTTATCTTATGTGTGGATCATTCATGATAAAAGTTTTTGTTGTTTTTCTTTCAACTGTGACAGTTATTTAATAAAAGATGAGTTCAAAGAGAAATTTTCTCTCTCTTTTGCCTGTGTTACTAGTTCACTCACTCTCTCTTCCCCTCTCTAAACTACACATAATGTACTCACCAACTAAAATCACTAAGAGAGAAATAACTATATGGTAACAAAAAATGTGCTGAAAAATCCCCCTGTATTTGAGAAAAAAAAACACCAGAATAAAGTTATGAGTGTTCCATAAAAGGTGCTCAACAACACAGTAACAATTGAACTTCAGTAAAGGAGCATGACGTTTAAAAAAAAAAAAAAAAAATAGCTTGCCAATGCAGGATCCACAACACCACTGTACCACAGCATATGTATTTTAACACACAAATAGAAGCACCCCCCCACCCCGACAGTATACTTGAATGTGGTTTGCTTACAATAAGGAGCAGCAATTGTGGAAAAAAAAAAGAAAAACAAAAGTTTTGATCTGGAGTGTTTCATTTTTCTGGTTTACTAAAATTGATTCCTTTTGTCTTACCCACTTGAAATAAGTTATATTTTCTTGTGTCATCAACATGTAGGTTGGTTTAAATTTATTCTTTGCATGTGCCTGATCAGTGAATCCCACTATTGGATTAATATCCTCATCTTAATTATCACAATGTTTTGTCTGTTCTGTTCTCCAGCTTTTTTCAGATGTCTGTAAATCCAAGTAACTTTGAATTTCAGTCTGAACCCTTTATTTAATTTATAGGAGAAGATTGTTCTTGTTTTGTTGCCCTTGTCTAGGAATATCTTGTCTTGTTCTTATTTAGTTATTGCTTGACCTGTTTCCATCAAGTCCATCTGTATTACCTGGCCTGATTGAATTCACAATGTGTCACCAAATTCACATACCAATGCTTTAATTTACTAGACTATTGTCCTGTATGATAATACTGAACCTGAAGAAGGCTGGAGAATTGTTCATAACTTAACATCTTATGCTCAATCCTTTGCAGTCATTTCTGCAAGATCTTAAAGGTCAACACCCTAGCCCTGGTCACTTAATCTTCCATAGATATAGTTTCATCATTAACAATATTTGAGCTTAAATATTCTTTCCAATCTCTCTTCAATAAATCTGTTCAGCCAAACTGCTGATCTTATCAGTAAATATAGTCACTTGTTCTCCAATGTATTTCATCCTCTTTAGTATGCACTCACCCTATAAAAGTTTTCAGCCTAATCTATTTGTCCCACATATGGAAGGCATCTATTTTAAAGTATCATGCATGCTCCTATAGATATTGCAATAGAAAAGTTGATACATCCCCTATTCTTTGCAATTTCACTTTATTTACAGTTGTACTAATGTCCCTATCTTCATTGTTATCACAGTGTTTTGGCTGCTATCTTTGCTAACAGTTTCTTTTCTCACTTGTGGAACTCTCTTCTGGCTTCTTTCTTTCCAGTCAACTTTGATCTTCAAAAATTTAAATGCAGTGTCAATCGTTATCTACTGTCTTCTTGGTTCCTCTTCTTTTATTGTTCTTGCTCCTTAATAATGTTTTTGTTTTTCTTTCACACTCAATAAGCTTTTGTTTCTTAGTTTCTTTATTGCCTTGCTTGGGGGGTGGTGGTGAAATGATTACCCTTCCCCAAGACTAGGCAGGACAGATGGGGGGGGTTCGATTGGATGAATTTTATTTTTACTGAATTTACTTGATCTTGTTAAGTTAAAGCAGCATGCAATCCTTACTTGTTCTTTTCCCAACCAACAAGTCAAGCAATTAAGTTGCACACTGATGTATTTCTGAAATATTTACCTTAGTTCCAATCTATACTAAAATAATCTAAAATCCAGACTCTTCTAAGGAGAGCAAATTAAATATGTTTATACCAAGCAAATATGTAGATCTCTATAATTGTACTTGAAAAGAAAACCAATCTTAGATTCATATTTTCAACTGAGCAGAACTCAATCAGTAAGTGCATGTAGAGAATAAATGTAAAAAAAAAAAAAAGAAAAAAAAAGGACCCCGAAGAGTCATGACACACAGAAGTATGTGTAGGGAAGGAATTCTTTAAGTATTTTTTTAACTACCATATTTGATGGCATATAAGATGCACCCCAACTTCAGCAGGGAAAATCAAGAAAAAATTAGCAATTAATAAAATTAGTAAAATTATTAGTAAATTGTACAGCCTAGGCTATATTTATGGGGTATTATTTTTGTTAATCAAGCCATGATTACAATTAAATGAAAAATAGAAAAAAAGAACACAAGTCTATAAAAACTTTATTGTATCCAGAGGTAAGAAAACAAAATAAAAATCAAGCAATTATTACAATTGACCATTACAGTTACCATTTTCAAATCTGTAAAATTTATCATCTTCGTTATCAAAACTCTGATACTCATTTTCAATACTATTATCATCATTGTTAAATAATGCGTCATCTTCCATTCCATTGAGAGCATTGCTAATGCCACACTTTTTAAAAGATTTCACAATTTCTGGTTTAATATTATTCCAATCTTGCAGACTTGTGCAATGCTGAGTCTTTTTATTCTTCCCGTAAGTGTAAGGTCGTGATCAGGTATTACCATTCACATGTTCCGTTGCTCCTTCATGTTTAAGTCTAAGCTAATAGGAGTTGCCAGGTAGTTAATCTCGGCTGACTATTGCGAATTTTAAACCTACATATAGCATATAAGATGCAAGGGTATTTTGAAAGATATTTTTAGTAAAAAAAAAAAAAAAATGTGCGCTTTATATGCCGTCAAATACAGTAAGTTCACTCTTTGCTAATCCATTGAAAAATTTGTTGATTAATTTCTGGTTGGTAGTTGGACTTTTATGAATTCAGGTATTTTTTCTTATACCAGAGGCAGATAACATGCTGGTCAAGTCTTTCTCTCTAATATCTTTGCACACAAAGAAAGGAAAAGAACATAGACATTATGATTTCAGTAACAATGGCATACAAACATTTCTTTTATTTGTTTCTGCAATCTTGTGAGGGATGATATTTTCCACTCTGCAACTTTTTTTCTGCAGACATGATACCACAACTCTACCACTGCTCTCTTGCTATTTCCATGGCAAATGTTCAGATGAGCTCCATTCTTTGGTTCTGCCAGTTTCTAACCTTTGCAGCTAATATTCTTTTCTGTTTTATTTCCAAAGTTATCATATTTTGTGCTTAAAGCAGTATCTGTGTTTGGTCTGTGAATGTGTCAACACTTGATTGACATTTTTCCAAGCTGAGAAATATTGAAACTATAGTGATATTTTTAAGCTTTTTAGTATAGTCAGTTTCTTATTTAAAATGTTTGAAATTCTTATTAGAGATTATTTTAGTTAAACTTAAGTTTCAAACCATCAGAAAGGTTATTCAAATCTGTCACTTATTTGCTGACCATCTTCAGATACTTATGGCAGTATTTTTTTTGAATACTTTCACTGCTGTTTGCTAAGGTCTCATTCAGATTCTGTTTTTAATTCAAGTAAGTCATGAAAGATATTGTTTCTTTGGCTATATGCGCTTTTGATATTAGCACTGCATTGAAAAACTCATAGAATACAAAAAGTTTATGCCTAACCACACACAGTTGTAAAATGCTTCTGATTTGAGCCATGGATATTTGCCATCAAGATACATGCAATTTCTTCCTAAAATGAACATATATTCAAGGTACCCTTTAAATATGGGTACTATATAATTGACAAAACAAAACTGATTCCAACCTGTACACATAAGCCTTCTTTCCCCAAGATGTCGGGCTTACAGCTATATTATGTTGAAACACTGATTCTCATACCATCACCGATGCTAAGCAAAATCAAGCCTAGTCAGTATGTAGATGGGTGACCACTTTGGAATGCTAGGTGCTATAAGATTGGATGTGTAGGTCGTGTAATGGATAATGGCTTGAAATTGGGAATCAGGGAGCTGAGTTCCAATTCTATTCAGGCTTGTTATACTCACTTACATGCAAATATGGGTTAATTATCCTCCAAAAATTCTTAGAATATAAAAATATTTTATGTCTTTAAATCACTTGCAACAGGTTGGTAAGATATAAAAAAGGATAATCTTTCAGTACTAGTAGATATTGCTTCATTGTACACCATATCATTGTTAGATCAGCAAATTATTTACAGTTAGTCTCCTCATATTTTCTGGCTTTAAATAACCTGCAAAAGGTTGATGAGTTGTAAAAAAAAAAAAAAAAATCAATTGATCCTCAAGGTGTCATATGTTCAAATCTGGTAAAAAAAATTTCTGCAGTATGTTATCAACATTTTAAAAATATTTGGGTTTCATTTGTCATTCAGAAAAACTGAATTAATGAAAAGCTCAACTGCATTAAACTATCTTTGTTGTTGGGTATGATTTTAAAAAAAAAAAAAAAAAAGAAGAATTTTCAAGTTTATTTTTTTCTCTTTAAATCTGACATATTTTCACCATGGAGTAAAAAGTAAATAATGCCTTTTCTTTTATGGGTATAAATGCCTGTACACATGGCAAATTAATCTTGGCAATCACTGATATTAAATATTTAAATTGTATTAAATTATTTATCAGATCCATCAAGTATGACTATCTTGTTTATATTTCAGTCACCAGGCTCACACATTTGACATTCTGAAATTATCACACGTCTTCCCTGAGCCAAACATAGCATTGCCATAAATAGGCCTTAAAATCAAGGCTTATCAAAAAAAAAGTCCTGTTTGAACACCTTGTTGGTTAATAAAGTTTTCACTTGTAGTTTGTGGTAAGGAACATAGGGTTGTATTTTTTCCACATAAATTTTTACGTACTAACTCGAAACTTTAAATTTACTACACTGAATTTTCTTTATTCTTGAGAATTGACAGCAAAATTAGATACTATTTCTTTATTAGAATGCTTAGACACTAGAATAATTTTATTTTTACAAGATTATAAAAATTTGTCAACCAATGAGAATGAAATATTTATCATTTTCTAAATTTTTATAAAAATGTTTGAACAAGAATCGATATCTGATTTCATTTGAGATTGATAAATTTGCAACTTAGTCCGTTCAACTTGCAATTTTTTGTGTATTTCTGGCCCAATCTTAAAAATATTCATATGGCTGGAAAGAAAATAATCTTTTTAAATATGTAATTTGTATGTGTTTTTATTCATTGAATTATATTTTTTATAGAGTTAAAATGGTATTTTGCATTGAACAGCCCAAAATGCGAAATATGATTTTTCTTTTTTTTTTTTTTTTTTTTAACTAAATTTTACATCTTACTTTGTTTCACAAAATCAAAGTGACCAATCTTTATTTTAAATTACCATCAGGAAGATGTTCCTTTCTTCTCTGACCTGTGAAAGCAAATTCCTTCAAAAATTATAAAGGAAAAAAAAATAGCAACTGATAGTAATAAATGTGTGGTAAAAGATCTTTCAAAATTATTGAAACTACTGTCAGAAACTGACAGACACTTGTTTTCGATTAAAGTTTATTTCGGGTGAATTGTCAACTAACTACCATATTTATTAACAAATTGGTTTAAATACGAAAGAAATTGTTGCATAAACTATCTGTCTTTGGGCAACACGTTTGAAAGAGAAAATGGTATAGTTCTCCAAAAATTAGTTTATGATGTGGATTTTAAAAAACCAAAAACAATGAAACCCCTCATGTTTAAAATAATTAAAAATACAGCAATTTTCTGGTATGCCAGTCAACTGTTATTGGTTTTCTTTTGCAAATAAATTTCTTCTAAACAAGGAAAATCATTGAGTTATTTTTTCCCTCTAAATAAATTTATATTTTTATCTAGCGAATACACCTAAAATTAAATATTAAAAATAATTAAAAGCTTTTAATTTCATTTTTAGAATGTATATTTCCAAATCTGCTGTTTTTTTTTTTTTTTTGTTTTTTTTTAGATTCATATTTTAAAATTGAAATTAAAACTATTTTAATTATATTAAGGATATTGGCTAGGTAAAACCATAAAGATATTTGTAAAAATAAAATGAATTAATTTTCCTTGTTTAGAAGAATTTTATAGGCAGAAAGTTACAAACACCGACTGAACACTAGTGGCTAAAAAAGAATAATTTTTACTTTGGGTTTTAAAAAAAAAATGACTTGCAGTTTTGAAAATATACACATTTTAAAATTGAGATTAAAACTTTATTTTTTTTAATATCTAATTTGAGGAATATTATTTTCTAGATAGAAACATAATTTTATTTGTAGAAAAGTAAAACAAACAATTTTACACTAGAGACTCGCATATCTGGAAATATACACATTTTAAAAGTGAAATTAAGAACTATTTTAATTATTGTTAATATCTAATTTAGGTGCATTCCCTAGATAAAAAACAAATTTATTTATAAAAAAACAATTTTCATTCATTTTTCTTATTTTTACAAATTTATTTCATGATTGGCTTACTAGAAAACAATTACCCTTACAAAAAATCTGACTTCATAAAATTTAATATAAAGATGAAACTGGCAACCATTTTTGTTTTTTTTATTTTACTCGCTATTTTGTTAACTTAATTTCACTACAATTTTTTTTTTTTTTTTTTTTTTTTTAAAAACTGGAACAAATAGATTTCAGATCATGTTGTATTTTCCTTTTTTCTGTTCAAAACATTCTATTCCAAGTGTTGATAAAATTTAATTTTATTAACATCTGAAAGTTTTTTTCAATAGTGTTTCTTTGGATATGGTCACTCAGTAGTGATAGAACTAAACTGAACGATTTTGGTTTTGTAAAAGATTTCAATATGGTTTCATGGTGTGAAGATGAAACTGAAAAGGTGTTTTTTTTTTTTTTTTTTTTTTTTTTTCAGTTAAACCCCCTATCTCTAGTCTCAGGTGAACGCTAATCTCTTTTGTCTTCCCCATCATGTTGTCAAGTGCAAGAATAACAATGGTGACACACTATGCACCACATGATGTTCTTTGCTGGAATTATCACAAATATTCTACTGAATAAATAGTCTAGAAGGCTTCACCGATAAAATAATTATGTAAATTTCTTATACTTACATAACTCAACAAATAATTTTGTCTTTTCCTATTTTGCATAATCCGTCTGTCAAATTTCTTGTATTTAATCTATTGTTCTGAAAATTGAGTTTTAGATTCCTTTTTCTGTACTTATTAACATATTAAAAAAACTGGCATCATATGGGCATTAGATTCTGAGAAAGGGATAAAAATATTCAAAATTTATGGTTGTATGAATAATTTTGGGGTTGACTGTAAATTTACTAAAATAGGTTGAGAGCATCTCTTTTTTTTGAACCAAACATTCTTTTGTTTGATATGTTTACTAAAATTTTCTTGTTCTATAGTTATTTATAAAATGGTAAATAATAAATCTTGCATTGCATTTGGTACGCATATTTTTATAATCTTGTAAATAAACATTGTCAAAAGGGTATGTAATAATAGTGGTGTCAAGGGAATAACTGTCCATTTGACATACTATTTTTTTTATGTACATGAAGGTTAAATATTGCCAATAGATTTATGTATAACTTTTGTGATATACGGTGGCTGTTAATAATTAAGTATAACTCAAGACTTCAATGTTAAATAAAACAGTATTTAATTACAACTGCAAATAAATACTTAAGAACAAAGGAGTAAAATCAACCAAAGATAATTAACCATTTCAGTGAATATCTTTTTAGTAGTGTGGCTTGGCTTAACATCCATTAAGTTCTAAATCAAAATCTAAGTCATTGATGCACAATAATTCACACTAATTCAAGTGGATAGTTTCAACTCAATAGTCACTCCTGACACAGCTATTTATACACCTGGCGGAAAACATATATTCATAAGTCCAGAGTGTCATGCTTGAACCCCGGTGTCAGTAGTTATTCATTTTCTTCCAATATGAGTAACTAGCTTAAAAGCCATGCTATCAGGTGGCATTTAAGTTAGCTCCTGTGGAGGACTCTTGATAGTGACTTTGTCACAATAGGTAGGGAGGAGTATATGCAAAAGACAACAATAAACTACAGAAGGACAAAAAATTGATCTTTCCATTTAAGTATTGCATTAATATTTAAGCTTACCTTTTAAAAGTTCAACGATAATTTTTCTGTTGCCACTTAATTTAAAGACAATTTCATGTAAGTAGTTCCTTACTTTTGGTACAAACAATTATTTTTTATTTCGTGGCTGACTTTTGTTGGATTTTTCGCAATCAGTTTTGATTATTCTCAAATTCATTTCCCTGTTATAAAAATTGTTATTGTACAAAAAAATATGTTGCAAAAAAATCATGTAAAAAAAAAAAAAAAAAAAAAAAATAAAAAATAGCTGAAAACAATCACAGTAATCCAAAATTTCAAGGTTGTGGGTCTGGATTCAGCCTAGAATGTTTTTAATTTGCTTATGGAGTTGGTCTGATTCTAAAATAGTATATTGTAGGGCTACAACGTCTATGGGTAAAGTTGAAACAGTGTGACACACTGACATTGGCATTTATTATATAGATGAATGTGTTCGTATTGATATTGGTAAATTTAATAGATAATTTTTATATTTAATCAGCTGAAATTCCAAATGTTGTACAGGTTTTATCCGTTTTTGTGTCTTTAAGTATTAGATTCTTACCTGCATAGATGTGTCATACTTGTGACATGTGGCCAATAAATATGTGACATTTTAATTTTTAAATATTACTCTGCTTTTTTGTCTCTGTAATATAAATATCTAAATAGGAAAAATAAATTATTTGCTGAGGAATTTGTCATGGGTTGGTGAGAGTTTAGTCTGAGCAAATAAAAAAAAAAAAATGATTTATTGCTGAAACTAGTTTACCTATGCTGGAAAAATATTTTAAGTCTTTATTATTTATTAATATCCTGATGTCTTATTTTTAGATTTTTCAGATCCTGTTTTACTCCTTCTACCACTATTATATCCAAGGAACTGCCATCTGGTATTGCCAGATCATTCTAGTTTTCATGCTCTGGTGAAATTAGGATTAGAGACAAAATATATACGAATACATTTGACATATAGTATGCTTTTATACTGGTTAACCAAATAAATTAAAAAACAAAAAAAACAAACTTTTAATAGTTTTTAGGTGTCAGTATGAAGTTTGTTCAGAATATATTTGAACCATTTTGAATATCTCTAAGCAGTTGTAGCATTCATGTAACTTGGCAGCCAATTCAAGCACTCTCCTGTCAGGTTACTCGGTCAGCAATGATGCTATTGAGTGAGATGAACTATCACATTCACAACAATCAAGCAAGTAAATATCACATCACCCACATCTGTCAGTCCAACTATAGTTCCTCCTTGATACTTCAGGCTTTTCCCTAAAGCTAACATAAATAAAACCTGTTTAAATTCTATGGACAAGATTAAGGAGAATGTAATAAAGCAGCTCTTGAAATATGGCTTTGCAGATTGTTGAAAAGTGAGTGACACTGAAATGGATGTGTAAACTCTTAAAACGAGTATTTTGTTTGAAACTAAAGCACCATTGCCCTAGGTAGGATATTTTTCCTGCTAAACCACTTAACTTAGCTTCATAAGATAGAACACTAAATGAGGTGGAGAGATAGAAAGATTGTGTTGCAACCTTCAAAGTGAGGAGATACCACCTGTTTATTTTGGTACCTGTTGCTATATGACAGCAAGAAGAACAAATTTCAAATCTGAATTGTTGGTTCTTTTAAAATATTACATTTTAGAAAATATATTCTTTCTAAATACAGGAGTTATTCACAAATGAATGAAATTATTTTTGATGCATTTTTTTTTTTTTTTTTTTTAAGAAATTCTTAAAAAATATTTTTTTTAAATTTGCTATGCCACATTAATTTTATGAAATTTTAAAATTCTTTTTCTTATATCACTTAATGTTTCTATTAGTTATAAGTGCAAGTCTTAGGATAATTTAAATCATCAAATTTTTGGGTTAAACAGGAAACTGTTACAGAAAATCTGCCCTGAATTGTGAAATAAAAATGCAATAAAACTAAGTCATTTAATTAAAAATGCTTTTAACTGGTTTTACAAATAAGCTATATTATGGCCACTATTGTGTTAAGAATTTTGTTTTATGAATAATGAATTTTTACAAATATTTTCATTTTTAAAAATTTTGATTAGAATAACTCTAAACTTTTAAAATTCTGTATTAATTTGTAGTGGTCAAATGATAGTATTAAATAAAAACTATATTTACTAATCATAAATAGAAAAGCTTACCACAATTCAGTAATTGCCCCCATTTTAAAAAGATTTTTTTTTTTTGTGTGTGTGTTTCAATGTGCTGCTTTTTGTAAATATGGATGTCCATACACAACATATCAGAAAATAAAAGCAGTAACTATAGTAAATTTAAAATTTATTGGTAAGTTTCTAAATATTTTCTAGACAAGCACCTTTGTAAGTAAGATTATAATCTACTATCTATATTTCTCATGTTATCTGTCTGTCTGTGTCTGTCGTGGGCGTTGTTACCTTGCCCAGGCTGCATTTCTCATCCGATTTTGATGCGGTTTTCAACACAAGTTTGCAAATAGCTGCTGTAAGGACATAACAGAGCCCGATTTTTGAGTTCGGAATCAGGTTCCGAAAAAATCGATAATCGAAAAAATTCTGCTTACAGAAGGAATGATTGCATTTCAACCAAATTTGACACCCTCTTAGAGTCTACCATTAGAAGTGTTGTCCAGAAGTTTCATGACCACGGACCCCTAAACAGCGCGGAAAATCGATAAAAAAAAAACCGATACGCCCAGATTGCGTCTGAACCACATGTCAGTTTTCAGCAAAAACCGAGCAGATTTATGAAGAGGCCATTGGGAGTCATCATGTGAAGTTTCAACTCTGAGCACCCACCAAACAGAGTGCAAATCGACAATCGGTCGACCCTTAAAAATGTTTTTTCCGTTTTTTTAAAGCTGATCATATTGTGTTTATTTTGTTTAGTTCTTTTTTCGTAACAGATTTAATGTTTACTATAGAGCTTAGAAAAAGTTGGCAGTGTGATATAGGCAAGAAGTAAGGCATGTAACAACATCAGCACAGCAAAGGGCACTCCTCTAAAGGCAAGGAAGGGCAAAAATATTTTAAGTCAAGTGATAGCGATTGCTGTATTAGTCGTACTATTTTTGAATCAAGCATGGGCAACGCCGGGCCATGCTGCTAGTGCAAAATAAAATATTAGAATGTTTAAAATATTAAATTTTTTTAATATAGTTAAAAAGTTTTTTTCTAAAAGAGGCATTTGTCATATTCGCCATGTATTTTTTTTTTACTATAGTTATTTCTCCCTTATATAAATCTTGCAAACATCATGTGTCAAATCAAAAACACTTACTTCTATGTTAAAAAAATATTTTTCTACAATATTTTAATCTAAAAGTAATATTTATTTTTAATTTAGTTTCAGAAAAGTATATTTTATTTGTGAAAGATTTGTTAATTATTCTGAGTTGACACATTTGTCAATAATGGACAATTTTAGTGATTTTAATGTTAGTCAAAAAAAAAAAAAAAAGAAAGACATTTTAAACTTTAGGTGACACATTTTTGTGTGTGTTTATTTTTTTCTTTCTTTTATATTTTATTTTTTTTTAATCATCCATGGTAGCACTTAAAGGAGAAAATTAAAAAAAAGAAAATTCATTCTTAAAACTTTTTCATACTAAAGAATTTTTTTTTTGTATAACATATAGATTACTATGCATTTATGTTATTTTGCTGCTTTGCTTTAAAAAAAAAAATTGCAAGCAAATTTCTTGAATAATATTGTTTGATATTTGTTTTACAGGAAGGGGAGACGGAAAGACAAGGATTCTCCAACCCCACTTGTCCAAGATGAACAACGACAATACTTACAAGACAGTTGTGTTCAAGAGAGAATTATACAAGCTGATTTTGAAAAAATTGTTGAAATTCCACTTTGTTTGGATTACTGTGAATGGTTAGCTACTCATGGTGAGTATGTACATTGTCTACTGTTTCAACCAATATTTTTTCAATTTTAAAAAATTTTTTTAATTTTCATGTAAATTAATGTCAAAACTTTCACCTGTGCTTTCAATGTGGTACATAAAAAAAAAAAATCATTCTTTTTTTTTATTTTAAAATTAAAAAAAAATTATTTACAGATTAGATTTTTTTATCATTTTTTTTTTACCTTATATTTTTTTCCTTTTTTTTTTTTACCTTAGATTTTTTCTTTTTTTTTTTTTTTACCTCAGATATTTTTTTTTTTTTTTACATGAGATTGCTTCTCCTTTTTTTATACACTAGATTGGTTCTTAAGGACACATGGCACAGTGGATAAAGGCATTGGTTAGATCCAGTGACAGAACCCAAAGAGTTGTAAGTTCAATACCAGAACTTGGAGAGGTTAATTAACATGAGATAACTGATATCCATTAGATATGGCATGTGGAACTAGAACAGTCTGCCCCAGCGGGCAAAAAAAAAAAAAAGAAAAAAAAAAAGGGGTTCAGTTTGACATTCCAATCACCTGAAGAAGGCCGGAGCATACATCGGCTGAAACATTATAAATGTGGCAACAAAGATGAGGACAATAGTCCAAATAACATAAATAGTGTACATAATACCTCATCTCAGAAATATAGACAGATGTTCTTCTAAAAATGCAATAATTCAAAATATTGTTCAAACATGCTTAGTATCATTATAGTACAATATTGAGTAATAGTATTTATTAGTCATACGTACTGTTTCATTTATATCAAATAGCAATCGGTAGTAGGTTTCATAGGAATTGACATGGATGCAATGAATGTTTGTGAGCACTTGGCCAACACATCCTGCCTTTGCAGTACAACAAGACTTCATTGTAGCAAATTGTGGTGCAAATTTAAAGCGTTTAAAAAAACAAAAAATGTTTCATCTGATGATATTATGCCAAGTTAGGTTGGTAGCAGATGAGTGATACCAAATTGGATCAGAAGTTAACTAGACCAGAAACTTTCTTTAAAGATAATGAAAAAAAGTAACCTGAATGTTTAGAATAATGTGTAAAAAAAAAAAAAAAAAAATATTGATAACCACTTTAATTCTTCTGTTTGGTCTAAAAAACATGTTTTATATGATTGAAGACACTTTTTCAAGCAATACACATTGAAAGATTGTAACATTTTAAAATACTGTGCTCAAAATATGCATAGCTGTAAGCATATCTATCTCATTTTATCCCGTGTGATTCTTTAGGAAGACTCCTTTACAAACAGTTGCAGCTGTTTCATTTTGTGTATTTAGCAACTTGTGCATCTTTGAGCATTATTGATATATTACACAAGGCATTGATTTGATCTTTTCATGGTTAGAATTAAAATTAAAATTATTTTTCAGTTTTTGTTTACATTTTTTCTTTTTTTTTTTTTACATTGTTTTTTGTTTCTTTTTTTTTTTTTACATTGTTTTTTGTTTGTTTTTTTTTTACATTGTTTTTTGTTTCTTTTTTACATTGTTTTTTGTTTCTTTTTCACATTGTTTTTTGTTTCTTTTTTTTACATTGTTTTTTTTTTTTCATTGTTTTTTGTTTTTTTTACATTGTTTTTTTTACATTTTTTTTTTTTTTACATTGTTTTTTTTTTACATTGTTTTTTGTTTCTTTTTTTTTCATTGTTTTTTGTTTCTTTTTTTTTACATTGTTTTTTGTTTCTTTTTTTTTACATTGTTTTTTGTTTCTTTTTTTTTTACATTGTTTTTTGTTTCTTTTTTTTTTTACATTGTTTTGTTTCTTTTTTTACATTAGATTGTTTTCTTTTTTTTATTATACATTAGATTGTTTCTATTCATTTGCAGCTGTTTCATTTTGTGTAATTAGCAACTTGTACATCTTTCAGAATTGATATATTGCACAAGGCATTGATTTGTTCTGTTTACAATAAAAAATTAAAATTGTTATTCAGTTAAATCCTAGCCTGCTTATCAAAAGCCAACTTAGACAATCTTAACTATCAATTCTAAGCTCATGTTGGTAAATGCTACAATTAATAGACACTGATGCACCAATCCTGTGTCCATGTTAGTATAATATATGATAATTTGGAAAATTTCCATTTTCTGTTGTTTCACCAATTAAGCAGCATTATTAAAAAAAATGTTTAACATATTTACCCAGAAAAAAAAAGATGGAGTGTCAAAAGAACAGTTTTTCTCTTGACACCACTATTAGTGTTATACACCCTTGATAATTTTTATAGTTGTTTTTAGAATTTTAATAAAGCCCAAACATACAAAATGGGAT
>CAHIKZ030001563.1:330000-365000 GCA_903632075.3 Acanthosepion pharaonis
CACATTGGCAATTGACCCAGAGATATTGTTGTAACATAGGTTACTGAATAGAATAATCAAATGAAGGTTGGTAATGAACAATAATACTTAGGACACAAATAGCACATATAAGATTCGTCAGTGGTGTGTAGACATAGTCAACTGCTAGAAATGAGTCAAGTGAATTCCACAATGAATCTTCAACTGCAGACCAACATACAGTATTTACTACTATAAATATGTGAATGGGGACATTCCCATTATCGTCCGTAGGTATGCTACAACAGAAATAAACAACATTGTTTACTTGAAAGAAGGCTATTTGACATGAGATGCTTAATCAATTCAGTCTTAATTTAAACTGTTGATCTTAATTATTGTTTATTTTTAATGAGTTATACTTTTTGTGTTACCTTCATTCCAGAGTCTTTCAACAAGGAATAAAAGGATTCATTTCAAGTTGGCTTTTGTCATGACTAACAATGTGCTTGATAAATAACAGTAACATATGTTATATTTGAACAACTTTTTATTCTTTTCAAAAATGATTTGCCAGGCTTTTCAATTGTAAAATCCATAATAAAAGTATTCGATTGATAGTGAGCAATTCTTATTGCTAAAAATAGGATTATGTTCTTGTTGAATAAATTTGACTTTTGTTACATTTGTCACTTACATAGAAAGAAACCACCTTCATTTCTTCTGTATTCCATTGGTGAGAAGTAAGTTCTACTCAAACAGCTTCTTCCCACAAACCACTGTCCTAAGGAACAGACTCCAAAGAGGATGTTTCCCCGATCACTACAATCTTAACCTGTTCAAGTCTAGAGTCAAATGTTATCTTCCCCTCCTGTCCATATAACATAACCCTCTACCTTGAGTGGTCCCAGGTCTTGTACAGGGTGAACCTTACTGTAAAAAAAAAAAAAAAAAAAATCTTTATTCCTTTTTGCAAAAATTTTGTCTTAATTTAGATATAACTTTAATGTATTATCTTGAATTTTTATTAGATTGAAGCTCCTACTATATACTTTGAGATTCTTAACAAAATTCAAAGAAGCGTCTGTAATGTAACCGATTCTGAGCTGGTATCTTAACTTCAGCCTGGGAATATAAGGTGGTGTATTGTATAGAGTGAGTCCCCTGTATTTGTGGGGGTTAAGCACCATGACTGGCCATGAATAGTTAGAATCCATGAATATTTGTAACCCCTCTAAAAGTGCTTATAAGTACCTATTTTAATTGTTAAAACCCCATAAGCCTTAAACTCTCATCCTAAACACTTTAGAAACATTTCAGACCCTTTTTAAAACATTTTTGAAAAATAGTATTGGTGACCATACACTTAGCATAAATTTTCTTTCATATGTACAATAACCGTTTTTAATTATGCATAGATTGATACAACCATTGAAAATACTGTATAAAATATGTGCAACAAGACATAAGTTTAAAACCTTTTCTAAAAACAGAACTGTGTTGATGCTCCCAGACTTAGCATAAGCCACTTTTAAGACCCCAGTCGCAGCCCCTAACAAAGCCCAAGCACTACGCATGTTTTTGCATTTGTTTCAACAATGATGATTTTCAGTTCTGCTGATTTTTACCATAAAAATGGACTGTTGTATGTTTTAAGTCACTTAAATAACAGGAAAATAATACAAGAATATTTTGAATATGTTTTATTGAAAAAATACGTGAATCAAGGGAGTTCTCAGCAAATAATTTGTACATATGTTCTTCAGAAAAACACGCGAATATTCAGGGTTTCCATGAATAAATATATTGTCAAATTTTCTAAGCCCTCTTTTCTTATTATGTACCCTAAAAATTTAAACTCTCTCTTTCTGAACTAAGTATAAGTGTCCTTTTTGTTTCCATTTTCTCTAAAACTTTGTCTTTGTTCACATGATCAATTCATAGTATTCTCAGTATCCCTCTGTAAAACCACATTTCTGCTGCCAGAAATCTCTTAATTTGTGATGAGCTTGGCATTCATCACCATATTGGAGGACCAACATTACATGACAGTTCAATGCTCTTTTCTTTGTTTATAAGTGATTTTCTTGTTTCTTAATACTTTGCTCAGCTTTTAGAAAGCTACTTTCTCTATCCCAGTGTGCATTCAGATTTTGGTATTGCATTTTCTGTCTTTTGTTAAAACACTTTCTTGATATTTAAAATTATTTTTTTTATTTTTTTTTTTTTAATTATTATTACAGTTTGGAGTTTTTGAGGAATAATAAAAACTCAAAACGGGGATAATATAAATTCTTTGTGTTTTTATCTTTTTTTTGTATGTGTTAATTACTTAGCAAAATCCTTTTTTTTTTTTTTTTTTTTTTTTTAAATTTTATTTTATTTGTTTTATTTAAAAAAAATTTATTTTTTATTTTTTGGCTATTACTCAAGGTTTGAGTCAGGACTGAAAGCATTAAGTTAAATTGGTCTACAGCCAGAAATTTGTTTTTTCATAATATAGACAAATTTATATCAGACTAAATTATGGTTCTAGTTTTAAGCCAACTAAGACAAAGGACTCTTGGCATTGAACATATGTATATTTGACCTACCCAGGTCAAATGAATAGGCTACTGTTGTTTTAATTAATATTTTTTCTTCACCAAGTTTTATTGACTTGACATTCAACACAGAACTATAAAAGGCCTTTGCACATTAACCATAGACAATAAGAATTTGTCATTGTACTTCTGGGACTCTTGTATAAATGATAAATTTTTATGCAGTTAATGGATTAATCCTGTACTGTGAAATAATGATCTTAGTTCTTCTAAAAAAGCATAGATTTAATTGAAAAATGTGCATTTGTAGATTAATGGGCTTAAGGCCATATCATATTGAAACATTAGTTCTTGTATAATCACCAAAGTTAAGCAACATCAAGCCTGGTCAATACTTAGTTGGGTGACTGCTTGGGAATACCAGGTGCTGTAAACTTGGATATGCAGGTTGTGTAGTGGATAATGGCTCACAGTTTGAAATCAACGAGCCAGGTTCTAATTCCAGTCAGGTTCATTATATTAACTTGTGCAAATATCCTTGGAAGAAGTATAAACCACCTCTTCTCACTCCTAGCTATGGGTTAATTAGTATGACTTGTATCAGTAAATCATTATCTACAAGAAATTCTTACAATCTAAAAAAATGTTGTTTTGGTTTTAAATAACTTGCAAAAGGTTGGTAAACCATAAAAAAACAATGAACCTCTCAGTACTAGTAGATATTGCTTCATTGTACACAGCATCATTGTTGGGATATTAGAAATCCTCCAATGGCCTGTTCCACTGATACTCATTACAATAGAACCCCACTGTTCATAGCTCAGCAAATTATTTGTAGTTAGCCTCACCAGCAAAACTCTTATGTTCAAAACTTCTATTAAGCTAAAACTTTGCAAAATATAGTTCAAAGGTGTAAAATGTAACCAAAGTAGATGTAGCTATAACAAGTCTTGAATAATTATTTTATATATGAACGCTAGGGTTTGGGCAGACTCATTATTATTATAATAATAATAAAAATGTGTTGACATGAGGACATTCTTTTTCTTTCTTTCTTTCTTTCCTCTCCTTTCTTTCTTTTTTCTTTTTTTTCTCCTTTTCAAAAAAGATTTTTTCTTTTCTCTCCTTTTCTCTCCTTTTCATTTTTTCTTTTTTTTAATTTCTTTTTTCTTTTTTCTCTCTCTCTCTCTTTTTTTCCCCCCAATTCTTTTATAAATTACTAGATTGGACACTTACATAACAGCTTAAGGATCCTAAAGTTTAGATTGCAAGTTCCTGTTCTTAAGTCTACTTCAACTCTACACTCCTAACATCTCTGGCTGAACTATGAAGTTATCACTAATTATTCATTTTTATTTTTTTCTCCTCCCCAAATAGGAATAGATAAGTTCCCCTATCATGCAGTTCACACTCTTCAGTTTTTTGAAGAGTAGAGGTTTATCTCTTGTTTAGGATTGGGTTTAGAGTTCCTTCTAAGGTTTTCTTCAACTCTATACTTCCGATGTCTCCACTTGAACTCTGAAATTTTATTCACTATTTTTTTTTCTTTCCCAATCAGAGTAGATAGGTTTGCCTATTGTCTGGTTCACACTCCTCTCCAGTTTTTTGAACAGGAACAAAGGTTTATCCATTATTTCCTGTTTAGGATTGGGTTTTCAGTTCCTTCTTGATGTAATGGAATAACCTGTCACACCCATGAGTGACCTACACTATAAGTAGTAACTTCCTATAAGTATCTGTAAGTCAACGGACTACAAGTCTAGCTGCGACCTGTTCCAGCTAAACAGTCGAACTATCTACCTTCGGGCAGAGAGGAACCTGGACGAGGCTCCACTGAAGGGCAGTCTTGTTCGGGGAGGTAGACTGCCCCTGAACCCGTTTATGCAGGTTCAGAAAGGAATATTTTTGGCCGAGCTTACGGGCTTGAAGAACCGACGTTAAACCGGCCTTGTGCCACATGCAACCCTCATGGGGGGGTAGCTAAATATACTAGCTGGGATCTGTTTAGTATGACTCAGACTTACCCGAGAACTACTGACTTTCCAATTGTAGCACACACTACTGGATTGATTTGTGACAACCTTATGCATAACTGCTACTTTTATTCTTATTGTACTGGTTATTACAATAAACCTTTACTTATTTTATCCACCGTGTTTGTCAAGTATATATTCTTATTAGCACGGAATATAACACTTCTAAAGTCTACTTCAACTGTATATTTCTAACATCTCTAAGCTTTGAAATTTTATTCACTAATTATTTTTTTCTTATTTCCCAATAGGAGTAGATAGGTTCATCTATCATTTAGTTTTGCACTCCTGCTCAGTTTTTTGAACAGGAGTAGGGGTTTATCCCTTGTTTCCTGTTTAGGATTGAGTTTCTGGTTCTTTCTAAAGTCTACTTCCACACTATACTTCTAAGGTCTCTAACTGAACTCTGAAAATGTTATTCAAATGTTATTATGTAAAACTTAACCTCTTCATGTCTATAGTTAGTTGCTATCTTTCCTGCATAGCCTCAAGAATGTCACTTATTGCTCTTTCTTACATTAATACAACACCACTTAGTAACCGTCTACCTTAAGTGGCTTTTGAGCCTTGTATTGGGTGAACATTAGTGTGAAGTCAGCAGAACTGCTCCAACATACCTCTGTCAAACTTCTTAGTAGTAAGGTATGGCATAGAAGATAGAAATTCATTGGCCATTCTTTAAAGCAAAACTCAATCGACAACTGCAACATGCCACTGACCTGGGTCCCCAAAGGAAACAAGGAAAAAATCCAGAATGATATGAAGAAGTCTGTGGGCAGGGCAGAGTTGATCTATAGAGGCCTTATGTACCATGAGGCACTAGATGATTTTATTTAATTAAGCCTATGTATTTAAATCACTGGATTAAAAACCTGGCTAGATTAAATTATAAAAGCCATTTTTTTACTTGCCTTATGGAGGAAGTTTTTAATTTTTGGAGCCCTGCGTTCCTCATTAGAAAAGATTATTATTCTTGCTTTATATTGAAGCCCTATCACATGTAACACAAATGACATAATGAAAATGTTGATGTTCCACACTACTTCAAAAAAATGTTTGGAAGGAAACCTCATCAATATTGGAAAGAGTGGAAATCTATTTCTCTGAATTTTTTTATTTTTTACCCTTTATTCAACCATAATTCCCTTTCATATTCCATTTAGTAAGACTTAAGTTCCTCTTGAAGCCGCAGCTTCCCACAAATCACAGCTTTTTGGAACTGACTCCCAAGATGTTTCCCTGATTGCCACAATCTTAACCTGTTCAAGTCTAGGGTTAACTGTTTCTTTGTCTGTTTATACCCATAAAACTGTGCTTCTTACTCTGTAACCCTCTACCTTGAGTAGCTCATGGGCCTTGTCCAGGGGTGAACATTATTGTAAAAAAAAAAAAAAAATTTTGTCAATCATTGTTTTGTGGTAACTAAAATAACTATTGTTCATGTAAATCTTTTTATTGCAAATGTATTCAAATCTCTTAGATGAAACATTGTCATTTGATGTTTTTTCATTTTGTTTGATGTTGCATTTAAATTTTTGAACACAGTCACCAACTACCGTCTTCCTGAATCTTGTTCTTTTATTGTCCTTTCTCCTCACTAAAGTCATCTCTTCCTCTTTCACTCTCAGTAACTCTTTGTGTTTTAGTGACTTTACTGCCTTGCTTGGGGTGAAATGATTAAAAAAAAACATGTTGCTTTTTATAATAACTTCTAGATCATTTATTCCTGTTAAAACAATGTCTCTGTTTTTCTCTGTATGCTGTGTCCTTTGAGGATGTGAGCAAATGCAGCTTTCCACAGTTTCCTGTCTTTTGGTACTCTCAAAAATACTCCTTTTTGAACATTCTTTGTCTTTTATCCATTTGAACAAATTTGTCAAGTTGGTTACTGTTTTCCTATGTAACAGAGCAGTGGGCTTGACTTAGTGCATGAAATATTGTTTAGTGATTCAATGTATTGAGAGACTTGGTTATTACAAGTAAAAGAGTAGAAATATTAGATGGAGAAAAGTATGGGAGAGTGGTTAATCTGGTTGAAACCTGATGGAAAAAAAATTTGGTTTAAAAGTATTAATTTGAACTTATAGAATACTTATTAGGAAGGCAGTGGGAGAATTGAACCTAAAATAAACCAAGTAAGATTCATTAAAATCCAGTATAACAGTTACCCAGGTATGCTTCATCTATTTCTTTCTTTTCCTTCTGATTCTGCCATCAACACACTATCATTTATGTAGCATATGTTAAGGTTATGTCCACTGATAATAAATCCTTTTAGGTCCTCTAATTATTTTATAATCATCTTGTTAGGGAGAAAATATATTCCTCTTCATAAATTGGATGTCCTTGTTAATTCATTGTCTATTTGCAATTAGTAATATAGATATCATTTTACTCTTGGGAGCTTGTCTTTCTGTTGGATGGCCTTACCACTTAAGCAATGAAGGTCAACTATTTATAGTAGGTACCTATGTATTTTCATAAACAAAAAATCTTTCTTGAAGTTTTCTTTTTAGCCTCAATTGAAAGCTAACGGATTAGATTTTTTAATTTCAGAAAGCAAAATACTGATCTATTTCAAATAGAAATTAGAATGATTTTTAGTCGATTCATTTTATTTTTCAGAAAGACCAATCAAAACTGCCATTTTTAATTTTTTTTTTTAAAGACTGTAGACAAAACTTAATTCTTCATTTTAAAAACCTTACAAAAATAAAATACATATTTCTGAAACATCATTTTAGAAAATTAGCAAATTTAAAGTTAGATTAATCTGTTCTGAAACAAATATTACTTATAGCTTAAAATTTTCTATACAAGCATTTCTTTACCACAGTCTTGTTATTCTCATGTCTTCATTGATATATTGACAGTCAAAGGTGTTGACAAGTTAAGTATGGTGGGCTAGGATTGACATAAATTTACAAATTCTAAATAAAAAATTTTTGCTTTTTAACTACCAGGTAATTTTTAAAAATTAAAATATTTTGAGCAGTTATCTAATATTTATTGAATTTTTTAGGTACTTAACCTTACAATTGAAGATGCTTTCTGAAAATATAAAAAAATTTAGAATACTATAAAAATTTCTTAAATTATTGTTTCATAAATTATCTCCAATTTTTAAATCCTTTCTACCACATTTGAAATTTTAGTTAATATTTTTTTCTATCAGCAGTGTACACATTTAAAAGTTTTTGTTTCAAATTAGATTAATTTAACTTTAAATTTGCTGATTTTTCTCAAATAATGTTTCAAAAAAATATATTGTTTTTTTAGAAAATTTTTAAAAATGAGAATTAACTTTTGTTTACAAAATATGGCAAGATTTTTATCGCTTTTTTTTACTGAAAAAAATACAAAAAAGCATTCTAATCAATATATAATTTCTGTTTGAAATGTACCAGAGTATTTTGCTTACTGAAAATAATTTATGTTTAATCGTTTAGCTTTCAATTAAAGCTAAAATGAAAGCTTCAAGAATGCTTTTTTCATTTTGTTTTTTAAATTCTGTTTTAAAACTTAGGTATCGAGAATTAGTGAAGGTACCTACCACAATTAAAAAAAAAATAAATGAAAAAACTAATTTCAAATGTAGAATGAAATAAAGTATAAAAATAATTAAAGTAAACATTAGGTTTAAAATAAAATTAAGGGTTATCAAAATATAACTCACAAAAATGAATAAAGAAACTTAAAAAAAAAATAAAAAAAATTAACAACAAATTATTTTTCTTAACTAAGTAAAACTAAAAGGTTTATGAGTGTAAAAGGGACCACCGTTCAAAAACATGACCTTTTTAATGATCAGGTTGCATATGAAACACCATACTTACAAAAAACAAAAGGAAAACATTTATTAATTATTTTTAATTATTGTAAAAAATTTTGATGGGATGATTTTTAAGCTTTTCAATTTTCACTTAGTAAATATGGTCTTTACTTAATAACTTAATAACCTAACTTTGATAATGTTTGAAAGAATTTTAAACACTTTTGAAACTTTATAATTAAAAAAAAGAAAAATGCAAACAATTCTTATAAAAATTCATCATTTATCGGAAAAAATTTTTTTATCTACAGACTATATAAAGAAAAATATTTTTACCAAGATTTTCTAAAAATAATAATTAAAAAATAAGTTAATTCATTTGTGAATAAGACTTAAAAGTTTACATAAAATCCAACAATTGTTTGGTTTTTGCAAGAATTTAAAAATTAATGTGTTATTTTACAGGTAATGTCAGTGTGAAAATGTCCATTACCAGCTCTGTTACAATGATTTCACACACACATGCACACAAAAAAAGATTTTTAACACAAATTTCAAATTTGTTAGAAAGGAGCAAAAAGTTTTTAAAACATTGTTTTTTTTTTTTTTTCATAATAATAATAATAAACATTTTGACAATAAAAATTTGTTTTTATTAAGTTTGGTGTGGCCTTTTTTCATCATGGTGTGGCTTTTTCCAGTGATTTAGTGGAGGTACTTAATTTAAAGATATCTCAATTCAGATATATATATATATATATATATATATATATATATATAGTGTACTTAGGCAGTATTGTTCCTGTTTCAAAAACTTTTATAATGACTATCTAAATTTTCGACTCTCATGAATCATCTTTAGTGATGTGTAATTAGTCTATTATGTCCCCTATATCCTCAAAAACAAAAACAGTAATATTCAGAAGTAGTGCATTTAGTGCCATGTTATATTCATATTTGATCAAACAAATCTCAAAATGTAAGCTGTCCCTTTGGCCATGGGTGAAGAATGTGTGGAATGATAGCTTTTTTTTTTTTTTTTTCCTTGGAAACAATATGTATTTTAATTTTTCCAGATGTCAATATGTCACCATCTTGTTTTACAATGGTAGAATTAAATAAAATATTACTTGAATTTTTTGAAGAAACATTATCATACACACACATTTTCTTTTTAACTAATATTCTTTTTATGAAAATTATTATACAATTGTTAAGTAACATGGTTTGGAAATTAAAAAAAACTCTTAAGAGAAAAAGAAACTAGGCAAAAATTTAATAATACTTTCTGGTAGTTTCTGATATTTATCTTCTGATCAAATTGGCCTCTTTTACACTGGAAAAGGCAGGAAGTTGTGAAAAACCATGATCATTCACATTCTGATGAGACAGAACATTGAAGAAGAATAATTGATCAATGCTAAAAAAAGAAAAGAGAATGAGGTGAGATATCCCTAGATATTGTTGCCGAATGGAATAATTAAACAAAGGTTGGTAATAAACGATAATACTTAGGACATGAACAACACATATAAGATTTGCCAGCAGTGCGTAGAAGTAGTCAACTGCTAGAAGTGAATCGAATAAATTCTACAATGAATCTCCAACATACAGTCTTTACTACTGTATTTATGTGAATGGGGACCTACCCATTATCATCTGTAGGTATGCTACAACAGATATGGAGAGTGGAACAAGAACAATCTATTCCTATACAATAAAGCTGTTAGCTCGAAATTCCATTATGGTTTTTAGATTGATTAATTTGTTTTCTATGGTTTATAAACAGGTTATTCAAAGCAAGAAAATATTTTTAGATTATAAGGATTTTTTTGGTATCTGTCTATAGGTGAAATGAGGTATTATTTACATTGATGAAAATTTCTCCGATTTAACCAGTAGAGAAGACAATATTTATGAATAAAAATGACAATAGGAAAACTAGTAATTGCTGACGCATTTCGTCCAATGTGGACTTTATCAAAGCAAAATACGAAATGAATTTAATTGAACACGGTAACTAATAAAAACAAAAAACGGAATGTTCCTAGCAACTGGAATGTAGAGAACACTATTTTCAGATTGTTAACTGAAAATAACGTCAGTATTTGTCATGTGTGGAGAATATTGTCATTATATCTGTGTTGATGTATTCAACCATTTTCTTTTGATTTTATGAATTTGTTGTGTACATTTGTTTGTGAGAGCAGTAATTTTGTTAAGAAAGGTGAAATGGGGAAAAAACCTGGGCATAGATTAATATTTGGGTAATATTCTATGACAACACTCTCTAGAATTTTCCTTCTGAGTGAGTTATTTTCTTTTTTTTATGAGTGTAGCATTTTTAAAATCAAAATTATGGTTGAATTTATTTCTATGTATGACTAGTGCATTAGCTAAGTTGTTTTTTTTGTGAGGTCTCTTTTGTGCTCATAAATGCATTTTTTTTAAAAAAACACATTTATGAGCACAAAAGAGACCTGTGCTCATAAATGGATCTGACTTGAGGATACATGGCAAAGAGGATAAAGTTAGATCCAGTGACAGGACCCAAAAAGTGTGAGTTCAATACCCGGTTAAGGCAGTGGAGAACTTTCAGAGGGAAATTAACAAGAGATAACTGATAACTGACATCCATTAAAACATGGCATGTGGAAGTAGAACAGTCTACCCCAGTGAGTGAAATAAAGGGTTTAGTTCGACATTCCAACCACCTGATGAAGGCCGGAGCATACAACAACCGAAACGTAATAAATATGGCAACAAAGATGAGGACAATAGTCCGAATAATGTAAATAATGAAAGATTTTTATTTTTTTATTAGATAATAATGATTTAGTGATATTCAGTGGGGGTTGGTGTAAATAGATTAGCATCTGGGTCAGTGTAGCAGGTCAACTCTTAAAATCATGATGTTAATTAAGGTTTATGTATCTATTTATTTGCTATGTGATGCTACCCCCTCCCCCAAGAGGAGGGGTCTGCACAACTAAAAAGAAAATAAATTCAAAAATTTTTGTGTTAACTACCAGAAGCTGGAAATTGTAGAAAGTAATGATGTAATACTATGTTATTTACATTTGGACTTTGTTATCACAGCATTTTGGCCCTTGTGGACACCCCCCCCCTCCCTTCATAAGGTGTATATCAATCAGGGTAACCTACAGAGAACTCTGAACTGAATACTTTATTTAATCAATGGGAGTAGACAGTTCTCATTCCACTGGCCATGTCTAGGGTTGTCTCTTTTAGGTTTTATTTTTTTTAGTGCACTGCCCAATCCAAGGATTGAACTCACAATTACTGTGTCACCAAATTTCCAAACTAGGTCATTGCTTCTTAAACTGCTTTCATTCATGACCCCATTTTTCATCACAAGATATTTTGCGACCCCAGGTATTAACTAGCTATACTGAAAATATATACGTTGTCACTGCACTGGTTGCAATGGTGCTGCTCATGCATATTATACTGCAGCGGTTGCATGGCGCATCACGTTAAGTATTGTACGTTTGTGATATAAACAGAAATTCAAGTGTCTGAATTTAATTTTTGTGACCCAGCATTTCACTTTGTGACCCCAAATGAGGTCACAACCTATAGTTTAAGAAGCACTGCACTAGGCTATTGTCTTCTTGTAGGACAATTCTCTGAAGAACTTGGAGCCTTAAACCTAACCTATCTGCTGATTAGTTCTGGTGCTTGTCTTACTTGACAGTTACTGCTGCTGTCAAAAATTTGCTGACATTTGTCTCTTTATTGGTGGCTTCCATATTGTATTTATTTCTATGCTAGGCCAACCTATATGAGTTACTATTTTAATATTGTGAAAAGTTTATGTAAGAATAATTGCAATTTTATGAACATCTGGTTAGTTATGATTGTTAGCATTGGGTTGGCTAAAACGTTAATTTGGTTATTAAGTAGAAAATTTATTTAATAAATCAAATTTTTTGGCCAATCCAGTAAATATAAAATTTTCAGTTATTGGTTAAAATTTTGGTTATAGTAGTAATAATTTAATACTAATGCAGCATTTGTATCTCAGATATATAGGTGTTCGTGGTATGGTTAGAAACAGGATGGTCTTTTTTTACATGACCTTATGGTGGGGTGGGTATTTATTTTCCACCTTACAGACCGTTTCCTCACAGATGCAACATTGCAAGCCTGTCACTACTCAATTGCAAATGTTCAGTTGAGTTCCATCTTTAATGCTACAAGTTCAGGTATTTATGGTCCAAACCTACCATGCTACATCCACCAGCTTGAATTACTGTCATTCCCTATGTTTTCCTTTGGCAAGAAAGATGTTTCATCCAGAAGGTGTCTTTCTAAGAAGTGCTACTTTATAGAAACGATTCCAGTATGGATGCTTCCCACATCGCTACGATCTTAACCTCTTCAAGTCAAGGTTCAATTGTTATCTATCCGCCATTTCTTCATAACTTCCCATTCCTACTTATGTTCATATCACACTCCTCATCCACTCTCTTTCTACCATGTGTGGCGCTTGGGCCTTGTATTGGGTGAACTTTAGCGGGATTGAGGAAGTATTTTTCAAAAACCCTAAACCAGTTAAAGAGTGGTATATAAAAATTAGAGCTATCATGTAAGTTATGATACTTGCCTAGTATGATAGAATTAGTAGGTTATTAGATGATGATAAGGATGAGTCTACTGATATTGTCATTTCTCTTTTGTATGTACTACAGCTTGTTTTTTTTTTTTTGTTTTTTTTTCATATTTGTTGGCTCTTAGTTTTTTATTTTTTAAGGTTTTATACTTAATTATGTTGCAACATAATGCTTTTGATCTATAAAGGGCATAAGTTACATAGTGTACAAGGTTGCCCTGGATGTTTATCTTAATTCTTGATAAAATTCGAGTAGGGTCTGTAATGTTATTGATCCAGACCTAACATCTCTACTTTAATCACTTTCCCACTGATGTGATGTAGCTTCTCTGACTTGAAATGGCTAAATGTAACTATTAGTTTTTTTTTTTTTTTTTTTTCTGATAGTTTTTTTTTGTTTTTTTTTTCTGATAGTTTTTTTTTTTTTTTTTTTTTTGATAGTTTTTTTTTTTTTTTCTGATAAGAAAAATTTTTTTTTCTGATAGATTTTTTTTTGTTTTTTTTTTTCTGATAGTTTTTTTTTTTTTTTTTTTCTGATAGTTTTTTTTTTTTTTTTTTCTGATAGTTTTTTTTTTTTTTTTTTTTCTGATAGTTTTTTTGTTTTTTTTTTTTTTCTGATAGTTTTTTGTTTTTTTTTTTTTTTTTTTTTCTGATAGTTTTTTTTTTTTTTAGTTTTTTTTCTGATTTTTTTTTTTCTGATAGTTTTTTTTTTTTTTTTCTGATAGTTTTTTTTTTTTTTTCTGATAGTTTTTTTTTTTTTTTTCTGATAGTTTTATTTGTTTTTTGTTGTTGCATTTCTGTGGAATTCTCTTCTGGTTTTTTGATTCCCTGCCACCTACAATCTTCAAAAATTTAAATGCAATGTCAATTATCATGTTCTGTCTTCTTGAACCCTGTCCTTTTATTGTCCTTTCTCCTCACTTCAGTCTTCTCTTTCATTTCCAGTAACATATTGCATTTTAGTGACATTATTGCTTTATTTGAGGTGAAATGGTTTAAAAAAACAAAATAACAAAAAAACAATTTTGGTTAATTTTAACTTACGTTTACTATTCTATTTTCATCTTTTTCTCTCCAGTCTTTGTTTACTAGTTAAAATCAGTGTAGCTTAATTTTTCTGGGGGATTATTTAAAAAGTCAATAGTCTAAATTTAGATATTTTCACAACTAAAAAGAAAAAATTCAAAAAATTTTGTGTTAACTACCAGAAGCTGGAAATCGTAGAAAGTAATAATGTAATACTATGTTATTTACATTTGGACTTTGTTATCACAGTATTTTGGCCATTGTGAAATCCCCCCCCACCCTTCATAAGGTGTATATCAATCAGGGTAACTTACAGGAAAATGTCCAAACCCTTTAATTTCAAATTGTCTTTGTTTACTTGGAAATTCTATGGAAATTTTGAACTGTCTGTTACATGTACTGTGGAATACTGCTCTGTTACATTCAATAAAGGACAATGAAATTAGTAAAAATTCTGCCTTCACTACAGTTGCCTCTCATTGAGTGTTCATGTATTATATATAAAACAAATAATTTTTAATTTTAATGTTATTTTTTTTTTTTTTTTTTTTTTTTTTATAAATATAATTTGTGTTTAGTATTTTACATGTGATGTTATAACATTTGTTTTTCATTTTAGATATCCAGGTATAAAGTGATATCAATGTATTCAAATTGCATCTATAAGATAGAATCAGATTTGAAATGCTGAAATTCCATGGAATTGATTCTGGCAACATATTTAGTGTCATACAATATACTCTGTTTAATTTATTTGACTTTCATCAAATATTTATTTTGGGCATTATGATGTTGATTTCGCTTGCTTTACTGCTTCATAGTTAGGTTTAATTATCACTTCCTTTTTCAAGTTTGGATGTTAATTTTGTTCAATTGCAGTTATGATTAATGACCTTGTTCAAATCTTAGGGATTTTTATTGTCCATTCAAGTACTATAGCCATTGAATTATCACCTTTTTTATTCTGAGTGTAAAGTTAATAAAGTAAAATTGTTAGAACAAGTACTTAACACTTCAGTGAAAAAAGCAGAATGGCAAGTTGTAAAAATAAGTCTGCAATGAAGAAAATAGATGTAAATAAAGGCTGATAAAATTTTTATTTATGTACTTTTTTTCCAGATAAATGATTACAATGATTTCTAAGAATATTTTATATTTATTATATTTTATATTTAATTTTTTGTTTTTGATGAGAAGTTATCATTATTTACATTTGCTCTATTATCCACATCTTTGTTGTTTTACCATCTGGCCTTTCTGGGTAATCTAAAGGGAATTCTGAACTGAACTCTTTATTTAATCTACTCGAGTAGATGTCTTATTTATAGGCCAAGTACACACTGCCCATACTGATTGAACTCACTCCCGAAATATCACCAAATTCACAAACCAATGCTTTAATCTGCTAGGGTATTGTCCCATAGGACAATTTACTGTAGTGAACTTGGAGCCTTAAACCTAACCTACCTGCTGATTCATGCTTCAATTGCTGTAGATGGTCATGTTTTCGTTGCTGCTACAGCTGTTGAAGACTGGCTATCATTTATCTGTCTGTCTTTATTAACAGCTCCTTATTGTATTCATTTATAGGCTAGGCCTACTTAGGAGGTTCTCATAGCCTGGACTATGTGCTGATTCTATCAGGCATCTAACTCTGTGGTGTTTTTCTTTGTCCAGTTATTTTCATTTCATTCCACAGGGGCTGATGACTACCACTTTCCCAGGAAGACCAGAAAATTCCCACAATCTGTCTACTTTATAATCAAGGGCTTATCAGAAAAGTTTCAGAAGATCTGCAGTCTATACAACATCTGGACAATATTCAGAAGCAGTTTCACTCTACAGAGAAATATCTGCCAGGTAAAGCCTAACATTGGAGAGAATATGACCAAGAATTGCGTATACTTGATTCCTTGTAGTTATGGCAGAGAATATAAAAGTGAAACAAGCCACCCTCTAAAAGTAATACTGGAGGAACATCAAGAATCTGGGGTGAGACAATGAAATTGGACATGGCTGATCATGTATGTAAGGAAAGAGGTGGTCCCTATGGAATGAAGTGAAAATACTGGACAAAGAACACTGAAGAGTTAGATGTCTGAAAGAATTGGCACATATATTAGGCTATGAGGATCTCCTTCGTAGGCTTAGCATAGAAATAAAAGAATATGGGAAACGCTAATAAAGAAAAACAAATGAGAGCAAGTCTTCTACAGCAGCAGCAATCAAAATATTAATCAGCAGGCAGGTTAGGTTAGGTTTAAGGCTCCAATTTCATAACAGGACAATGTACAAGTGGATTAAAGCATTGGTTTGTGAATTTGGTTACATTTGTGGTTGAGAGTTCAATCCCTGGACTCAGTGGAATCAGGCGATCAACAACTGAGCAACACTATAAATAAGAACTAGACAATATCCCAAGACCAGAACAGTCTACCCCTGTAGATTAATATACACCTGAGGAAGGTTGGAAGGTACAAAATGTTGTGATAACAACAACAAAGATGAGGACAATAGTCTGAATGTAAATAATTTTTTTATTTAATATTTTTTTTTATATTTGATATCATTATTTAAAATGTGTAATGTATACAGTTACATCACAGATATGAGGCACCCATTGAGGATCAAACTTGTTACTCCGTAGTAATGATCAACTAGACTTGTTAGTTACTAATCATTATTCCACAACATCTTCTACAAAGTGTTCCAAGAAATAGGACTTGAACAAAACCTTTCCAAAACAGAAACTATGATTTGAAATTGGGATGAAAGCCATGATGAAACCTACTCTATATCTTTATTACTATAAAAGTCTGTGAACGTTGCTTTTGTGTTTGCCAGAAGTCATATATAGAGAGTGGGTGAAAGAAAGATGTGAATTTATTATCATGTAGAAAGCAGAGGGAGAGAAGGAAATAGAGAAAAAAAAAACTTTCTTTTTCTGCCCACCTCTCTCTTTCCACCTTCCCATGATTGCATGCATGTTTATTTATATTTCAGCTTTCTTTAAACAAACAATATTTGAAATATTTTTATTTCAACTTTCTTCAAACAGAAAATTTTTTTAATGTTGAAAGCAACTTCAATAACTGAAAATGTATTTTTTAAAATATCTCTTCTTTCACAAACTCTTCATGAAACTAAATGTAAAGAGTAACACAACAAGGTTGACCCAATGGGTCACAGGCAGTCTAGTCCATCATAAAGATTAAATTCACTACAGTAAATTGTCCTATGGGACAATACCCTAGCGGATTAAAGCATTGGTTTGTGAATTTGGTGATATTGTGGGAGTGAGTTCAATCAGTTTGGGCAGTGTGTACTTGGCCTATAAATAAGACATCTACTCAAGTAGATTTAAATAAAGAGTTCAGTTCAGAATTCCTTTTAGATAGGCTAGATGGCAAAACAACAAAGATGTGGACAATAGAGCAAATGTAAATAATGATAACTCCTCATCAAAAACAAAAAATTAAATATAATTAGATAAATAAGTTGTAGACAGGATATGGAATCAGTAAATACTAAACATTTCAAATACCTCAGTGTATGGATTAGTTCTAACAAATTTAGTATAAGAGATAAATTGAATGTAGAATAAGCTGTGCTAGGATTAGTTTGACCCAATATAGCAAATTGCTGCAAAATGAAAACATTAACATAATTTGTATCCTGTTCTTAAATAGCTTCGTCAGATTGAGACTTTTATATGGATGCCATGCATGGCACCAAACTTGTTCAGAAATATCTAACCTATTTGCTGTATACAACCACTTTCTCAAATCAATAGTTAAAAATGGAGCAAACAGAACCTACAGGTTTTAGCTAAGACCGTTCTTCTTTGAACGTTGTGGTCTGGTGTTACAGAATCTCAAACAATAAAATTGGCCCTAATAACAGAAAGCACATAACCTTTTAACAGCAGCAAGAACTAAAATAGATATCATGTGAAACTTGAGAGAATAATGACATAATCAAAATGTTGATGTTCCACACTATTTCAAAGCTTAAAAAGGAAGCCCTCCCCCCCCCATCACTGCTGGAAAGAGCAATACCAGTGGACTTTAGAAACCTATTTTCCTGAAAAATTGTTTTAAGATTTTATAAATTTCAATCTACGATAACACTGGCTGCTCAGTCAGTCAATGAATATCGAATGGTTCCTTTTTAGGAAATGGCTAATATTCCTGTTGTATTCTTAAAGAGGTTACAAACAGACGGTACTCGAGTGAAAGGAACAGCAACACAGGTGTAGATGAAAGAAAGACATTTATTGTAAAAGAGAATACACTACTGAAAGATAGGGAATCGGTTAGCAGGCTAGCACTTCCCAAAGCCAGTCTCAGGTATGCCCATGTGCACACTATATATATTTACTGATATAGTCAAAATAGTCAATAGGGAGAGTGGAACATTCCATTACAACAATTACTGTTACTATTACTCCATGCTGAGATGTCTAAATTTTAGGAACCAATTTGTCAATCTTGCTTGCATGTAGAAAGGCCAAAATGTTTTTCTATCAAAAGACCAGAACTTTCACATTGTGAATGTGAGATAAAATAACTGTTATTTCCAATATTTGAGTAAGTTTTAAAATTCTTTAAAAAAAGCCGATATTTTACTTAAAAATTGGTTTGCATGATTTAAATGTTAAAGTAGAATGAAGCTGTTTGTTTTAAATGGATTTGATTGGGAACCTGGAGACTTTATCCATTAATTGCAGATGACAGAAATTTGTCATTGTAGTTAAATTTTGTCACTTGTATGTGAGGATTAGGTGGATGGATGGATATTGGCATTGAATAACATTTTATTTTTCTTTGCTTTTTCAGTAATTTCCTTTTTTAACCATGTCAACCTGATGTATGGAGCAATATCGGAATACTGTACGTCAGAAGGATGTTCGATTATGAATGGACCAGGAAATGTGTAAGGAACCTTAATTCCCCCCCAATCTCTTTCTCAGCCCCCCCCCGCTCTTTCTCCACTCTCTCTCCCTCTTCACACACCCTCTCGCATGCTCTCTCTCGCTCTCACACACATACAACAAATGCCAAAATGTCTTTTTCAACTTGAACCTTTCTGAGGTCATTATTAACAGGATTTTGCAATTGTTCTACTTTCTTTATTTACAGCATAATAATTTTAGTGACTTTTCAAAAATCTATCAAGAACCTGTCTTTTTTTTTTTAAACCATGGAAACTTATAAGTTCTTAAAATTGAGTAGTTTCTTTGTTGAATGTAATTAAGGCCATAGAGGTTTACTAAGCTTAGATTAATATAGAGCCCCATGAGTGAGAAACACAGCAACAATCAAAACTCTCTCACGTGATACTGGTCTGTGAGAATAATCTGATATACATTGTTCTGCAGGAATTACTGTGTGCGTGCATGTGTGCATATATATAATATATATATATAATAAATGATTTAAAATGTTTTTTTTTTTTTTTTTTTTTTTTTTTTCAATTAATTTATAATATTAATGCTCTGTAAATTTACATTGAGCACTATTTTGTAAAAATAAAATATCTATAAGAACACTGGATTATATATCTTACTGTTCTTTTTTTTATTTTATATATATATATATATATATATATATATATATATATATATATATATATATATTTAAAAACAGTGAGTGCTTGATGTATAACAGGTAAAATATATACTAATAAATATTTTATTACTTGAATGCCATTTTTAGTGGATACTCATATTTGAGTAGACCTTAAATCCACTAATAAATAATAAAATCTGTTGGATTAACAAATAAAAAAAATCCTTTTCTTTAGAAATTGCTTTGTTTATGTTAGAATATGAAACTGAGCAGATATGTTGATTTTGAGTCATAAAAGCCTGTTTAAAGTCACTGTTCAACTTTGCTTGACCATCGATGTACTTTGTGGCCAAGATGTCTAAAGCATGTCAGATCTAATGGTGGTTTCGCCTGAAGGAATGCAAGTTTGAATTCTCCTTGGGGAATGAATATTTTTCTCTAATAATATTTCTTGAATATTTGGGCTAGTAGACAAAAATAAATAAATATACGGCTTAGTAAATAAATGGAGTGGCTACTCAAATATCCCTTAAAATAAAGTTTAAGCAATGAAATCTATCGTATTAATGAAAAATCCATCCCTTTCTTTAGAAACTGATAAATATACATTTTGTCCATTACCTCAGTTTTCAGTCTGCCTGATGATTGCCATGTGCATGAAACTTGAGTTGTACCAAATGTCATGGGGGAATATATATTTATTCATTTTATATATATATATATATATATATTATGCACTGTTACATTAGAACATGTAAATATCCACTACAAAGTTGTACGTTTTGTTTCAACGTTATATTAATGTTTCTTCAGGTGGCAAACAATGATGGTTGTAAATGATTTTATTCAGAATTATGATTAATAAAACACTGCTTCACTCTCTGTCTTTGGAAAATTTTCCATTAAAGGTAAAAAGGATTATTATAAAGACAAAGGAAAGAAGATAAGAAATTAATAAAAAGGAAAGAGAAGAGAAAAGGAAAAGAAAGTCAGGAGAAAACCGATTCAACTAATGAAATTCCGTTGAATCGGTGAATTCAGATTTAAATGGTAATACAATGTAGATGATTAGAATGTAGCAACAAATTAGATTTACAATTGTATGGCACTTGTATATTTGTTCTAATGTAACAGTGCATAATAAATAAATATTTATTGCTCTACTTTGGTATTGAGCCCTGTTTTAAATTAATGTTTTGAATATTGAAATTTTATTTTTCGTTCTTTTACATTTGGGTGTGTATATATATATATATATATATATATGGTGTGATGAGTAAATTGTTGGCATTTTTAATTTTATGTATGCGTGTTTTTTGTTTTTGATTTTTCTCAACAGCACAGTATATGTAGGGTCAGTTGGGCACCATCTGTGAGAAAAAGCGCACAATGGCACAAATCACTCTGACAGAAATTTGGAAATGGTATGCTGTACTGCTTGGCATTCAGGTCAGATGCTCCAATATGAACATTTTAGAGTGTTTGGGTGTTAATTTGAGGTCAGTGCGGAAGAATTGGAAAAAGTTAGATGAGTGTAATCGTGATTATGAAGGTGTTTGGAATGATCACTAGTCATGGTAACATGCCTTCATTCATCTTCCCACAGGGCCTAAGACTCAACACAGTTTGACATCAAGTGTGTTGAGGAGGTAGTGCTGCTCAGGGTCCAGAGGGTTACTGCTGGAAGACCCTGTGTCTGGCAACAGGACTCTGCACCATGCCACATGAGCAGTAGAAACCAGTCATGTCTGTCAGACAATTTCTGCAATCACATTACCCCTTATATCTGGCCACCTAATTTCCCAGAATGCAACCCCCTTCATTATTATGTGACCAAGAAAACTCCTTGTAACAACAAAGATGAACTGAAGGCAAGGATTATGGCAACATTCACAGGAAACAAGGAAACCATCTATATAATAAATGCCAATGTCTCTATATTTCCCTTTTTTCAATTAAAGGGACAGAACTCTCATTAGTTCATCATCTCCTTCTATATAATAAATGTCAATGTCAGTGTGTCACACTATTTCAATTAAAGTTTTCATTACTGTGATTGCTTTTAGTGTTTTTTTTTTTTTTTCTGTGATTTTTTTGCAAAATTTGTGAATAATCAAAATTAATTGCGAAATCCAGCAAGTCACCCATAAAATAAAAATAATTGTTTGTATGGAAAGTAAGGACCTACATACATACATCAAATTGTCTTTAAGTGGTGGCAGAAGAATTATCATTGAACTTTTAAAAGGTAAGCTTAAATATTAATACAATACTTAAATGCAGTGATCAATTTTGAGTTCTGTAGTTTATTGTTGCCTATCATCTACTCCTCCTTACTTATTGTGATGATGGCCTAATCAAGAGCTCTCCGTAGGAGTTAGCTTAAATGTTGCCTGATAGGGCAACTTTTAAGCTAGTATTCTATATTTCACAGGCATTATTATAGACATATGAAAAAAAAAAAAAATTAATCCTTTTTTTTCTTTCCTCATAATATTATCCCATCCTTATGGGCTTACAACTGATAGGATGACTTTTAAGGTAGTGTGTGTAGATATATATATATATATATATATATATATATATATCTTACAGCTTCCTTGTGACATGTTTTGTCCTTCAGGACTTCATCAGACTAAATTTGTTAGGTTGGATTTTTTTTATTTTTATCTAACCAAATTCATTTAGAGTCTTTTTGCATTGGTTGCCCACTGTAACGAGACTGATAACAATTTTGACATAAAAATGCTACTCTGATCAAAGAAAACTATTCACTACAACGTAAATGTCTAAAGAATGCCTTGATCACAAGGTCATCTACAGTAACTTTGCACCCTGGCTCTTCCAACATTTCACCATTTCTGGCAGATCTTCAAATCTCACCATGGCTGATTTCTTAAAAAGGTGAGCTCTTGATGTTGTTAGTCTGAGATAATCCCAGCACATGGTAATTTTGGAAACTGCTTGAAAACCAAACAACAGGTTGTCTCAAGCCATTATGATTCAAGGGTTTGAGTACTAATAACTGGATCAAATTGGATTATCTGACTGTGAAGCATAGTTCAGCAAAAAATCTCCAGTATCAAAAATGGCAAAAACTACTTTTGATATGTTTGATCTTTCACAGTACCTTCTCCATAAACTGTACAAATCTTAAATTGACTGATCCACTTGTAAAAAATGGAAGATTTTTTTTTCTTAACAATTCTTGTGGCTTAGTATTCATTTGACCTGTTTCCAGCCACAGCAGTTGTCAGACTAAAAAAATGATGATTTTTATTTTTTTCATTTTAGAAGTAGTGTTCTGTTCATAATATAAATGTTAAATCGATTCCTGACTTCTTAAAGAGTTATCTCTACTTTGTTTTTATTTACAAAAGTCAGTTTTTTTTCTCTTCACTATTACAATTGATAAACATAAGTACAGCCAAAGCTCTCCTCTATGAAACCCCCCATCAATGGACTACAGATGCAATGGACAAAATCTGCAGGTAAAATAAAAAAAAAAAAAAATTTAAAATATGCAGGGGGAAAAACTTCCAAACTGTCAGCAATGTATTTTAAAATTTGTGGGCTTAGTAGAATGAGTATTAGTTCTCAAAGTGACCACTTGGTGGTGGTGGTGGCAGGTCTTTCACTTGTACACAAAGACGGAAAATATGTTACATTAATGCGTGCATGAGAAAGTAGCTGTGAGAAATCTATTTTCGTTATTTTGATTAATATATCTATATCAAGCATATATTTATTGATGTCATATATACATGTTTGTAGTATTTACATTGTGATCATAACTACTGGTAGTTACTATAGTAGTTTTATAACTCAAAAATAATCTCTTCCCATCTATGAACAATGGACTTTAATGGACTTCCCACCGTATTATTTCATTAATGAGAGGTTTGTCTGCATTCCAATATTGACATTTTTTTTTTTAAAAATTCATACTTTTATGGCAACTGTCATAGTGCAATCAAGTATTTTTTTTTTAAATTCATTTCAAAGTAAATATTTCCAATACCATTTAAAGAAACAAACACAAAATATTTTTTGAGCTAGCCAAATACTTCATTAAATGCCCACTAGTCTGTTATTTCAGGTTAATCTCTTTTGTTCAATCAGTTTTACTGGCTTGTCCCTCTTAAACTTTTCCACTCTACCTCAATAAGTATGGTTAAAGATCAAGTCTCCTTCATCTTTGATTTTTCCAGCAATAGAAATGCATTATTTAAATTCATCTGGCTTATCCTCCTATCCATTAAAAAAAAAACAAAAAAAACAATGAGGGTGTGCTTAGAAAATTAACAGTGCAGGTGTTAGTACATTGTCCTTTTTTATTGCTATTATGTAGTGGCTGTATGCATCTACAATACCCCTCTCCACCCCATCCTCCTCACTGAAACTGGCAATGAGTAATAATACTCAATGTCCATATTTGTACTGCTCTCCACTAGTCACCATTATTTTTTTTTTATTTTGTTTTAAATCATTGCTGCTTTGTATGTCTAGTATGGACTTTAGGAGTGGAGTGCTTCTCATTAAAAGTCAATCTAACTTCTGACATTTTTTTTTTTTGTAGAGGCATTTATTCAAATGTTCTCACAACATATCAAGCTCATGATGCGGCCAATAAGTAAAGTATTAGAAATTATTTATTTGCTTAACTTGTATATAAACCTTTCTCCTATGAGCTGGGTTTATGGCCACATCATGTTAAAACATATGATTACCAAAGTTAAGCAACATCGAGCCTGGTAAGTACCTACATGAGGGACCGCTCGAGTATATTAGTTGTTATAAGCTTGGATATGCGGGTGGTGTAATGATTAATGGCTTGGGATTCTTAATCGGAGAGCTGAGTTTTAATTACCCTTGGATTTCTTATAGTCACTTATATGCAAATACCGTTGGGGAGAGGTATGAATCCATCTCTTCTCCCACCAGCTATGGGTTAATTAGTAAGACTTGTATCAATAAACCATTATTATCTTAAAAAAATATATTCAAATCTAAAAATATTTTCTGGCTTTAAATAACCTGCAAAGGGTTGATAAGCTGTAGAAAATGAATGAATCAGTCAACCTATGAGTAGTTTAGTCAAGGTTGGGTTATTCTACATTTTTGAGTGAAAATAAGGGAAAATGTTTTGTATGTGTCCTCTCTCTCTCACACTCACACACACACACACACACACACACACACACTGTTGTAGATATACAGGTGGATGTACAGGTGGATGTACAGATGGTGTAATGGATAATGGCTTGGAATAAGAAATTGGCGAGTTGTTTGAATTCTAGTCAGATTCATTGCACTCACTTAAGAATTTCCCATGTTTGGCTTACATTCTAAATTTCTAACAATACTTCCCTCTGACAAAATTCAGCAAGAATTATATTATAAACAGGACAATAAAGCAGTAAACGCATTCTTTTCTTCATTCATCAGTGAAGCGAAAATTAGTGTTTGTAGTGTATGAAATAAGGTTATGATGGTACCATTTATCAGAAGACAATATCGTTTCAATACTTACTGTAATGTGTCTCCAGCTAAGAAGATAAAGAAAAAAAAATGTTCTAATCATAGAGCTGTTGATTTTCAATAAGTACAGTTGGCCCTACTAAATTTATTTCAATGTGATCTTATTAGAAAAAGAAATTTTGTTTTGACAAAGAAACCCATTCAAACAATTTAAAAAACCTCAGAAATATACATTTTCTTATGCTTGGCTTACAGTCTAAATTTCAAACAATACTTTGGACAGATGAAATTCAGCAAAAAGTTTGAAACACCTTTAGAAAATAAAATATAAAAATTTAAAAACAAAATGTAGATTGTTTTAAAAATTAAATTTTCAAAATATTACCACAAACATTTCATAATAGAAGCTACAATAACCAGTGGCTAGTTTGTGTGTAAATTATACATGGGTCTTTAGCCTTGATTTTAATCAGCCTAGGAGAAGGACATCTATTCAAAACCTGAACAGGATTCTTTGGAAACTTTATAGAACACTGCTAGTTTGTGTGTAAATTATGTCTCACACAAATAATGCTGGGAAACACAAATCTCTTTTTCCACTTCCAGTTATCGGTTAAATAGTAGGGCATACTATGGTGGTTTGTAACCAGTCTTGTAGAAAGACAACTCTGAATTCAAAACTGGTTGGGTATGAGGCTAACAACTCCATCCGTAAAAACTTACTATTTGCTATGCAAACCACAGCAGCAATGCTTAGCGTGGGGACCTATACTCCTCAGGGACTCTACGGGATGCTTAACATTCTGAGAGCTGTGCCCCTATATTCCTCAGGGAGTCTGGGATGCTTTGCATGCTGAGATTTGTGACCCTATACTCCTCAGTGAGTCTAGGGGACTTGAGATCTGTGACCCCTAATCTTCAGAGAATCTACGGGATGCTTAGTGTGCCACAAACTGCGCCTCTATACTTTTCAGGCGGTTTATGGAAGTTGAGATCAGGGAGTGTGCTGTTTAGTATTCTGAGAACTGTGCCCCTATACTCTTCAGGCAGTCTATGGGACTTGAGATCTATGACCCCATACTCCTCAGGGAGTCTACATGATGCTTAGCATGCTGAGCTGTGGTCCTATGCTCCTCTGGTAGTCTATGAGACTTGAGATCTGTGACTCCTATACTCCTCAGTGATCTGTGGTGTGTGTGTGTGTCCGCATGTATGTATGTGATATACTGGTATACAAGTGTAGATTTTTCAGTGTTGGTCCCAGGGAATAATGTACTCACACACACATACAAATATCTGTGCATGTAGATTCATCATTTTCTGTATGATTTATTTCCAAACTAAGTTTCTATTGAAGAAAGGGCTTATCACCATATCATGTTGATACACTTATTCTTGTCCAATCACTGAAGTTAAGAAACCTTGAGCTTGGTCACTACATAGATGGTTACCACCTGGGACTGTGTGAGTAGTGTAATGGTTTGGAACTGAAAATTTGAGAGCCAAGTTCCACTTCCAGTTGGGTTTGTTATATTCCCTTACATGCAAATATCCTTGGGAGAGGTATGAATCCATCTCATCTTTCCCTAGCTATGGGTTAAATAGTAGGACTTGTATCGGTAAATTATTATCTGTAAAAAAGGTCTTGTAATCCAAAATATTTTCTGGTTTTAAATATGCAAGTAGTTAATAAGTTGTAAATGACAATATTGAACAAATACAAGTTAACAAAATATGAAGTTGCCAACAAAATCTTTTTTTGTCAAAATCATTTTATCATTTGCTGAAGAGCTTTGTTGTGAACAGTAATTTACTTTCTCTGGGCTAAGATATTTTGGCACACATTGTTATTTTCACAGTTACAGGGTTGGGTTTTGAATTCCTTGTGGGATGTTGTCTAGACAAAAATTATCTTTTACCTTTTGACTAGGGACTACTTTATGTTACTTTTTATCAATTGTTTTGGTTGACTTATTCTTTAAATTTCAGAAGGTAGAAAAAAAGTAGCATTGAAGAATTATGATTAGGGATAAGGAGGACTATATCAGTTTATTTCATGTCTAATGTATCTTCAGTGTTACTACATGACATAACAAGTTTCTGTGGTATGGAGGTTTGAGTTTTAACCTCCTCCAAAGAAATAGAAAATGTTGATGGATTTTTAAACTTCATGTACATTAATTTTTTTTTTTTTTTTTTTTACTTGAATACATGTACAGTAATTTGTTTCTTTTTACTCTGAAAAAATTCAGAAGCTAAAGAATATTTGAATCTAAAGTTTTGAAAAATTAATATCTGGTTCTCAGTCCTCCTTTTGTGATCCCAATTTTCCTTGGTTCCTCTCCCATTTTGAAATGTCATCTCATAATTTTTTTATTTATTTATTTATTTTTTTCCTCAATTTATGATTTTAGCATATGACAGAAATTCCTTTTAGACTTGAAATTCCTTCCTCTGGAGTTAAGTATTTCTCATTTGAGAATCTCTGGCCACATGCTTAAATTTGATCTTCTACAGCTGTTGCCTCTTGTAACTCAAGTGTTAGATCTGCTATCACAGTGACATGGGCTTTTCAAAGAGAGAGATGTGTATTCATTCCTTATTTTTAATCTGGGCTGTTTAGTAACGGCTGTGAAATAACAGGTTGAGTAGTTACAATGAAAAACAACTGAAATTAAGAGGAAAGAAATACTAGTCAAAAATTAATAATTGTTTCCAATGCTTCATCTAAACTTCAAGATAATATTACTAATTGTTTACTTAATAGATAAATAGAGCGATGGTCTGAATAGTTGGTATGAAAAATGACTGAAATTGAGAGGAAAGAAATATAAGTCGTCAACAATTGTTCACAGTGCTTCATTTTTTTAAATTTTTTTTTTCACTGTTCACCCTGTACAAGGCTCAAGACTCACTCAAGTTAGAGCAGTACAATGTGGGTAATACAATGGTTTACCCTAGGTTAAGATTGTAGTGATCAGGGAAGCATCCTTTTATGAGTCTGTTTCACAAAGTGGTGGATCGTGAGAAGAAGAAGCTGCTCAAGTGGAACTTACATCTCACCAATGAAGGAAATGAAGGTTGTTTGCTACAATGTGCATGGAATGGTGGGTCTTAGTCATGACGCTTAGAACTGGTGGAACTTAGCCATGTAGTTAATCTGAACACTTTTCATGGAAATAGTGATAGTACAAGTCTGTGACATTTCATCTGTGGAAAAGGGATTGTAGGGTGGAAAATAATTGAACACCTACAAGGATGGAGAAATGCTTTTGGACTGGCAAGTGGGCAGTACTCCATTTTTGGCCTGATCTGGCCCTTGTAGAGGATAGCAGGAGGAGTCGGATACTTACTGCAGAGGTGCAGAAAACTAACCTTTTTTGTTTTCAGTATCTTTAGTGATGGATCGTATATATAAGTTCCACTTGAGGTCTGTGTAAAGTTTAAGTCTCAATAGTCTCTCAAGGTATGGGGTCTCCCTGAGGGAATATCTGTTCATTGTGATTGGTTAAAGTTCAATCGGCAATGATAAATGTCACTAGTTTGGTTTCTGAGGCATTGAATGTGACCAGATAGCCCCCCCCTTCCCCCAATGATCTGTTAGAGCTATAGCAGAGCAGTGATCAGCTGCCAAATTCTGGTCATCTAGAGTTTTGGAGGTACACTTATTTGATAAAATTTCAAGATATTACTACTTGCTTACAGTGTGATGGTCTGAATAGTTGTGATGAAAAGCAAATAAAATTAAGATTAAATTTTAGTCAAAAATAAATAATTGTTGAAATTTCATCTAATAATAATTAAAATACCAATGAATGGCAGCGACTCTAAAAATTTGGCTATAAAGTTATTGTGAGAAGCAACTAAAAATTAAACCATTACCACACTAATTTCTTTCTAGAATTGTTCCCCCCCCCCACTGCCACTGCATTTTTTTTTTTTTTTTGAGTGTGCAAAGCCATGAACACCTGTTTTAAAATTGTTATAACTTTCTTTGTATTGTGCATATAGATGTTAATTTTTGTATGCTAATAAAAGAATGAATGAGTAATATTTCTAAAATCTTTTGATTGAAAAAATCTTTCAGAACAAATTTGCCTTTTTCTTTTTTTGCAGTAGCAATGTCTGAGTCTGTGTAAATGATCTTCCTGTCCCCTCAGTGATATTGTCAGGTTTTTTTTTTTTTTTTTTTTGTTTCTGCTTTTGTCCATCGTAGTAGTATACCTTGTGGATAGTAGTGGAAAGATTTTTGGCTCTTATGAAGTGTCTCTATCTATTTAACTTTTTCTTCTTTACAGTGGATATGTCTTCAAATAGGCTGGTTTCTTGTGTGATGGTGTCTTGCACTGTTTCATTTGTGATTTGGTCTATGTAGCATCTCATTCCTAATGCTTGCATTCTTCACTAAAATATTGGTATCAGGTTATCACACTAAAATCTCAATGGATAATGATTTCTGATATTGCAGATGAAGTTGAGAGTGTACTTTTGAGAATATTAATATTGTGATGATACTGCTTCTCTTAAGTTACTTAAAACACCAGGACGGCCATGTAAAATGGCTCCTTGATAGAACCAGGCAATTCAATGAAATTCTATAGTGGACTGTTTTGACAAAACTGGGATTTGCATGTGAGGTAAGAAGATAAATTGCTATGAAAATTTGGCAGTGTTGTTCCATATCAAATCTCATCAAGAAGAATTAAAAAGCTCAATTTGCCTTTCCAAGTGAATCTCTGGAACAATGAAAACTGGATCAGAATGTTCTTCAGGGATGAAATGTAAATATAATTTAGTTAACTTTGACTTTTATAAAGCAGAAAGATTTTATATATTATTGGTCCTGATCTGGCATCTTGGCTTTAGTCACTTTCCCACTGATGTAAAGTTGCTTCCCTGTGCTTTTTTTATAAATACTTTTATGGCAACTGTTCGGATGAGCTCTTTGCCAGGGTACCTAGAATTTATGAATTTAAGCACAGTATTAGACTGGTAATGAGGTCTCGTAATAACCATAAGTTCTATGCTAACAGTTTCTTTCTCACATTTCTTGCTTGTAGAACTCTCTTCTGGTTCCTTGCTTTCCAGCCAACTTCAAAAATTTAAACGCAATGTAAATTGCTTTCTACTGTTCGCCTGATTACTCTTCTTTTGTTCTTACTTAGTAAAATTTCTGTTTTCTATTCTTCCACACCTAGTAATCCCTTGTGTCCTTACTGCCTTGCTTGGGGTGAAATTGATTAAAAAAAAAAAAAAAAAAAATAAATAAACTAAACAAACATTTAATATCAAAAAGTCAGTGTCTCCACAGTGAACTGTTTTAACAAAACAGTGGTCTTTGTATGTCCGGTAACCAAAGAAATTGGTATGAAAATTTGGTAGAGTGCTGTTTCACTTATGTGAATCAGGGCTTCATGAATGTTTCCTGCATCAAATCCTCTCATCAAGAAGAATCAAAAAAGTGAATTCACTTTTACAAGTGGACCAATGAAAATTGGGTCAAAAAGTTCTTCAGTGATGAAATGTGAATTTAATTTCCATGGCTCACATCTTTTTAAAGGTGAAAGATTACTTTGAAAAGAATCGGTTAAAGTGATAGCATATTTTTGTTGGCCAGTTCATTCAGTTTTTGGCCTATATTTATATATAATAATTCTGTTTGTCTGACTGGAGAAACAGTAACAAATAGTTCTTCAAAGCTGAAAACATTGAGGTAATGGTTTGACTTATCTGAAGTCTAGATTTCTCTTCAATTGAAAATTTTTGAAAGATTATCATTGATAATATCAAGGTAAGGAAAACTGTTGTATTGTGAAATGGATAAGTCTATACACATAAAAAGTAGTAATTTATTTTGAAGAATAATATGGTAATAACTGTCAAGAACACAGTTTACTGGAATAACAGTTAATTGGGAACTTGACCAGAGTTCTGTTCAATTTCCACTCTTTCAGTAAGAGAGTATGCTATTTATGTTTTTAGATCAGTCCATTTTGTGGCGGTGTTCCAGTAATCCACAATAAAAACAAAGAAGGAGGCTGATTTTTGTCAAAAACCAGAGCAGGAAAAGGATATAATCACATTTGAATAATATGACAAATTAATGAGATATTCAAAAGTAATCAAAAGCCATGTCTGGTACATGTATTGTTAATGTTATATATCAGTATTACATAAATAATGTTTACATGTGTATTTACAGTTTTGTAAATAGGTAGATTCATACCTTTCCCAAGGGTATTGTCCTATATACTTGGAATAAAGATTTTGTTCTGTAACTTTCTTTGTCTTTGGTGGATTTATTTTATGCTATCATCAAATGTGTAGAAGAAATTAAAAAAAAATATTAACTGCAATTTTTATCATGATTTGAATCTGTAGAATTGGAAATTTTTCATTTATAAACTTTCATTCTCTAATGCTGGATGTTCCTCTATTTCAAATAAGGTTATATTGGATTTTTTTTTTTTTTTTTTTGGAGGCCTTCAATCCATTTTCTTACTGTAATCAAAAATTAAATTGAAGTATTTCACTAATTGAATATCAAGGATTTATATATAATATAGGACATTACTGAGGTATTTATTTGATTGCAGGTTATTTGAATCCAGAAAATACTTTTAGATTTTAAGAATCTATTTTTTTTTTTCTTACTTCTTTCTTAATCGTTTTTTCTTTCTCTTTCTTACTCTTTTCTCTTTCTTACTCTTTTCTCTTTCTTACTCTTTTCTCTTTTGTTTTTTTTTTCCTTTCGTGTTTTTTTTTTCTTACTCTTTTTTTTTCTTATGCTTACTCTTTTTTTCCTACATTTTTCTTACCCTTACTCTTTTTTTTTTTTTCTTTTTAGGTAATAATGGTTTAGTATACAAGTCTTACTAATTGAATCATAGCTGATTGGAGAGTAGGTAGATTCATACCTTTTCCAAGGGTATTTGTGTGTAAGTGAACATAATGAATCCAAGGGGAATTAGAACTTGGCACTCTGATTAACAATATCAAGCCATTAACCATTACACCACCTGCATATCCAAGCTTACAGCAGCTAGTATGCTCAAGAAAGTCCCCCATCTATGTACTGACCAGGGTTGATGCTGCTTAACTTTGGTGATTGTATGGGAACCAGTGTTTCAACAGTTAAGCAAATAAATGATAATGGTTTAGTGTTACAAGTCTTATCTAATTAACCCATAGCTGAGGGGGAGAAGTGGTGTATTCATACTGTTCCCAAGGGTATTTATGTGAAAGTGAACATGATGAACACAATGTAATTGGAACTTGGTACTCTGATTAACAATTCCAAGCCATTATCCATTGCACCTCTTGCACATCCAAGCTTACAGCACCTGGTATTCCCAAGTAGTTACCCATCTACATACTGACCAGGCTTCATGCTGCTTGACTTCAGTGATCATGTGGAAACTGGTGTTTCAACATGATGTAGCTGTAAGCATTGAGGTATTTGTATATTTTGTAGAGATTGGTGTTTGAGATTAATTAACTGACATGATTTAAATACTTAAAGTAGTAAACATTTCTTGCAAGATTGGTAAAACATTTCCACATCTCCTATTTGATCTTGTGTCAGACTAGACTAAGCTTAGTAAATATATAGTATGTATTTTATAGTATATGTGTTCATCATCATCCTTCAGCCTCCCTGTGGTTGGTCCTGCATTGCCTTTTCCAGATCCCCAATGTCTAACTCGGAGTCCTGAGCAATGGTGTCTGGGAAAGTCAACTTCTGTGAGAAGTCACCTCCAGAAGGATGCCATAGAAGTAAGGATGAGATGACCTCCCCGTCCGCTCAGTAGCAGTGGCCGGCAAACTGTAACTGTTTTCCTTTGAGCATAAGAGAGATTGGTCTCTGTAAGTTGTGTTAAGCGTTGCATGGGATCTCCAACTGATGTTCTGGATTTTTCTAAGTAGATTTGCAAGTGTTCCATTCAATCGTCCTTCAAAATGAACAGATAATGTCCAAGTATGACTGGTTCAATCAGTGTTTGAAATGTTTGGACTTTTAAAGGGGATGTAAGGTTCGAGTGCCAAATCTTGTGAAATTTGTTACATGCATCACATGCAAGAGCTTAGCAGATGTTGAAGTCTTTTGGGAATCTATTATGTGAGCTCCAAGATATTTGGAGTCCTCAACTCTTTTGATGGATATATTATTGAGTGACTTCAACTCGGATGGTTCAGGGAAGGTTGTGATATATTCTGTCTTATTCACATTGCAATAGAGATCTACCTGCTTTGCTGCTTGCTCAAGTGATTGTAGCAAGGATTCAGCATCTTTGATACATTGAGAAATTAATGCAAGATCATTGGCAAATTCAAGGTCAGTCAGGAATTGTGGAGTGTACTGACTACTTTGGTGAGGTTTCAAAAGGAGTCCTTTTTCCTCCATGTTGTTGAGAGAAATATGCAGAACATAGTCCAGAACAGCTATAAACGGAAAAGTAGAAAGTGTGTCACCTTGTAGAATTCCTGCTTTATCTTCAAAGGAATCAGTTTTGCCATCAGGCAATACAATGGTGGCAGTGGTGTTTCTATACAGAGCTCTAATTGCCTCAACATTTCTAGAGGGTATACTATAGTTACGTGTTAGAGGGACTGAATGTATATAATATTAAGGTTAGCATAGTACTCATAAAAAAATGGCTTATTTACATATATATATCAGCACTTCTGCCTACAGTGTATCTGCACACTTTGTTTTTTATATATATATATATATATATATATATATATATATATATATATATATATATATATATATATATAAATATAAACACACAGTGTGATGAGTAAATTGTCACCATTTTATATTTTTAATTTTTGCATGCACGTTTGTTTTTACTTTAGATGATTTCACAGTATAGTAGGGTCAGTTGGGCATTCTCTGAGAAAAAGTGCACCATGACGCAATTCACTCTACCAAAAATTTGGAAACTGCATGCTGTACTGTTTGGTATTGACACTGGAAGCTCCAATATAAACATTTCATTGTTTAGGTGTCAATTTGATGTCAGTGCAGATGATTTGAGAAGAGTTGGATGAGTCTAATAGTGATTACAAAGGTGCAGCAGCTTTGAAAAGTCACTCTGATTGTTCTGATAAGAAAAGAACAACTGAATTTGTTCAGGGCCTCAGTCTCAACACCGAGGCCTACATCAAGTGTCTTTAAAGATCAAAGTTGACTGGTAAGTAAGACTCTGGAAGAGTTCCACAAACAAGAAATGTAGTAGAAGAAACTATTAGCATAGAACTTGTGGTTGCATGTAGCCATTTCAACTGTAAAATGATGAGACTTTGTTACCAATTTTGTTCTTCACTTAAATTCATAAATTCTAGGTACCATAGAGGAATGTTCATCAAAAAAAATTGCTATGAAAGTATTTAGAGAAAAGGCACTGAAATGGAAGTAGGAAGGTGATTGAAGCCAAGATGCCAGGTTAGGACTAATAACATTGCACATTCTTCTTTGGATTTTATAAAAAATCTCTAAATATGTAGCAGGAGCACTAGATATTCAAATCAAATTAATCAGAAATAACTCTTATTATTTATATATGGAATAGCACTTCTGTCTAGAATCAGTGGAGTAGTGTTAGGCATATATATGTGGGTGGGATTTCATGGGAATTTTATAGCTGCATTTCAATAATTATCTAATTTTAGGTTTTTTGATTTTGTTGTTTAAATTTCTGAAGTTATTCAATATGTGTGCTGAGTTATTTTGACCCCCAAATCTCTTGAAATAACCTTTTCTATTCATGTCAATAGATGGTTTCAGTTGACGTCATTGTGACTAAAGTCACCACTTGTTCAATTTGGGAAATTGATCCACTTGAATTTTTTTCCTCTCTTTCATTTTGTGTTCACATACTTTCTGCCATTTGCCCTGGTTTCTTTTCTATAACAAATCATGATGTCTTTCTGCCTCTTGTGATGCTGGTTTTTACTTTTGGTTAAGTGATTTCA
>CAHIKZ030001563.1:370000-469992 GCA_903632075.3 Acanthosepion pharaonis
CCTGTACGGTGCAGTAATGGATAGCAGCTTGGATTGAGGAATTGGAGAGCCAAGTTTGAATTCCAGTTGAATCCATTATATTCACTTACGTGCTAATAACCTTGGGAAAGGTATGAATGAATCCTCCCCCCCCCACAAGCTATGGGTAACTAGCCGGACAGACCGAGTACTATAGCCTTGGATGGCAACTAGCCTACTGCAGAAAGAAATGGTAACCTACTGCGGGGAAAAATCTGCCTCGTCAGTCATGTATCAAAAGATACATGATCGCCTAAGCGTGTATCACATATGGCATATGACTGACTGACTGAGGTCTTAGCAATATCCATCCTTCTTTGAATCTCATTTAGTGGTACTATAGAATCACAAAGAACTTTAGCAAATAACAGAAATCACATCACTTGAGGACTTTCATCTGCAGCAACAAGTAAAATTAGAAAAATAAATGTCATAACCAAGATGTTGATGTTCCACACTACTTCAGATAAAAGGTTAGGAAGGAAGCTCCCATCAGTATTAGAAAAATAAATAAGAGAGCACTTGAGGAATCTATTTTCCTGAAAAAATGTTTTAATAGAAAAATTTTATAAATTTCAACTGAGAGTAGCACTAGCTGCTTGGTCAATGAATGCCAAATGTTTCTTTATAAGGAAATAGTTAATGTTACCATTACCATACAGGTGTTTCTTTGTTGGGTGTTTCTTCCAGTTGATGTCCAGTGCAACTCATAACATCTTTGTGTATGTTCTGTCAAATAATGCTTCTTGGTGTTTATATTGTTGAGCTGTAGAGCAAGATGGGTTCTCCTGTAACCTTAAAAAAATCCCTCTTAAGATTATCAGAGAGGGAGGACTTCCAGATGGTGCTCAGACCATCAAGGATACCCTAGGCCTTGCCTTTGTGGATTTTGATATCTATCTCCATTGATTGGATGTTGCTGCCAAGCTAAACAAATTCCTGGAGAGATTTGATGATGTTGCCATTTTTCTCCTCCTTGGTTGTAGCTGTATGGACAGCTTCCTCCTATCTCGGTTTCACTAAGAGAGAGAAGGCTTCGGTTAGCTGGTCACTCTTTGAGAAGTCGGTCAGATCTTGTGAGTGATACTCACCTATAGAACACATTGCATGGCAAAAGATCTGTTGGAAGACCTCATCACTCCTACATTGACCAACTTGTAGATGACTCTGGATGCTGTCTGGAAGGCCTGCTGACAGCAATATCTGACAGAGATAGTTGGAAGGAATGAGTCAGGAGAATCTGAGAAGAATTCTCAACCTGATGATGATGACCATTATCATCTTAATGGTTTTATTGCCTCTTCCCAACTTGCTCTTCTATCCAAGTAAAAAACAACATTTTTTTTAAACTTATTTTTTAATTTTTTTTTTTTTTTTTTTTTTTTTTTGGATGGGTGATAGTGTGAGTTTCTCTGGTTGTGTGTAGAGAGGGAATACAAAAGATGTTACTATGGTAACATTTAGAGCCTGCTTTGGTAATGTTAGTGTGTTGTTTTTTTAGTAAGCATTCAAAAGTTTTACACAAATTCTAATTACCATGGCATTAAAACATTTTCTGGTAATTGTTTTCTTTATATATTATCAGAAAGAGAATTGAATGATTCAAAATCATCCTCAGTAGGAATGTGCACATGTACTAATTCAAGCACTTGAGGGATGTAGCCCAATGGTAAAGAAGAAGACAGTAAACAATAAGGTGTTTGTACTTGATTGTATTGCCAGGTAAAAAACATGCTGTAATATAGTTACCTTCACTTTTTCACTGAAGAAACTGCATCACATGATAAGAAAGGGCCCCAAACTCAAGAAAAAGTTTTATCGTCAAAATGTTTAATATAATTAAAGAAGAAAGACCAAAGTAATTTTATTAAATTTTTTAATCCTTTCTAGCACATTCGAAATTTTAGTTAAAAAGCCTTTTTAATTTTTTTTTTTTTTTTTTTTTTTTTTGGTGTTAATGGTCGATGTAATATTTATGATTAGTGTTTTAGTACCATTTTTTTCTTCTTCTTTGTATTTTCTCTTCTTGACTTTGGGAAATTTTCTGATTTTTTTCCTAGTTATTTCTGTTCTCTTAATTCCCAGGCCAAGTTTATATTGTTCATTTAGGTAATATTTTTAGATAAAAAAAGAAATCCGTACTCTTTTCTTCACTTTTTTTTCTTGTCCCTTCCAAAAAGTACAGCCTCTTTGATTCTGGGCTGACTGAAAATAGATTATCTAAAATTGGATTGTTATTTTCATGGAAATTTATTTTATAACCAACAAATTTAATGAGTTTTTTTTCTTTTCATGCATTTTTTTTTTATTTTCCCCTATTTTTTCTTCTCTTCCTTTGTCCCATTATGCTAAGAATGAAGATGTTCTAGTCACTAAATATGGCACTACTAGCTGTATATCTGTCCATGATAACCTTAGGGTTGAGAACTTTTGATCACAATAACACTATGCCTGAGTAGGGACATGATGGTTTGATTTGTGTGTGTGTATATGTCTTTGTTGACCAAGGCCAATAACTCTATAAAAGTCAGAGTTGATTTAATACTGTAGTGATATTATAAACAGGACACCCTTCTAAATCGATAACAAATCAATATTTTTCAATCCTGACAAGTGTTGTGTCCTAAGGAAAGTTTACAGAATGCTAATCTACCAAAATATTTTCCCCTCAAATTTTCCCTTTTTTTTCTTTTTTAAGTGGACTTGTCTATTTAAATAGTTCTATAGACATTTCTTAACGTAAAGTTGTCAAAGTATTGCCATGCTTTATTTACGTTATTACTTTTTTTTTTTTTTTTTTTTTGACGAGGGTTTGTAAATGTTATTTTAGCTACTTTTGCCATCTGTGTTTTTTTTTTTTATGGCATACCTGTATTTTATGATGTGTTGTGTAAATTACTTGGTTAGAATAGCTTATGAAATCAGCTAAATCTTACTAATAACTGTTGCATAATTACAATCGAGCTTGACATTCTGACCAATAAGAATTGCACTGGATAAACTTCCATTATGGAGTAACATGCACTTTTGAACTATCTAAGAATAGTTGCCATTTGTTTGGATCATATGGCATCACACCTATTTGATACAACAATCCTGATACACCATGACAGGAAACAAAATCATTGTACTGTAGTAGGTTTTATTACCATTGTACCATTTTGCAGGGAAATTCTTGTTTTTCAGTCTTTAAGCTAATTGTTCTAATAACTCTTTTGTTTGTCCTAAATCTTTTACTAAGTCATTCAATTTTACCTGATCAAATCTTTTACACTCTCTAGTTGAAACATCTACAAAATCTGTAGTGCTGCCATGTTTAAGAATATCCTCTGCCATAATGACTTTCATCTTTTAGTGAAGGCAGCTGTGTAAAAACTGGTATGGTTATTTCATTTGGATGAGACCCCCAGGTGAATCACTGAATCCTGATTTTGGTAACTGAGTTTTTGCTGAGTCTTCTTATTATAACAAGAAATCTATGAAGCAACATTAAGTTAGATGTGGTTTTATTTTTAGATCTTGCATTAATTCATTGAAATGCCAAATGCTAATTTATCTGGTCTGGTGCTTCTGTGTATTTAGAGATTCTTGATAAAATCCAAAGAAACTGCAATGTTATTGGTCCTGATCTTGCATCTCAGCTTCAGTCACTTTTCTATCACTGTAACATAGCCGTGCATTTTTCTATAAATATTTTTGTGGTAATTGTTCTGGCGACCTTTACTCTTTGGTACCTAGACTTTATGAATTTTAGTGAGGTACTTGATTGATAGCTCAGTCTCATCATTTTAGAGTTTAAATGGCTAGATGTAACCATAAGTTCCATGAGTAGTTTCCTCACTTGTGGAACTTTCTTCTGGCTTCCTGCTTTCTTGTCAATTTTGATCTTCAAAAATTTAATGCGAAAATGGTGGTTGTCAGAAAAAAAAAAGAACTGCTGAAATGTGAAGGTGGGAAAAGAACTGCTGAAATGTGAAGGTGGGAAAAGAACTGCTGAAATGTGAAGGTGGGAAAAGAACTGCTGAAATGTGAAGGTGGGAAAAGAACTGCTGAAATGTGAAGAAAAACAAATGTTATTTTTTTTTATCTGTACCTGTTTATAATATGTCCTTTTGAAAATAACAAACTTTTAATCAAAATGAGTTGAAGTAAATTTTCCTACTGTGTCACATTGTTAATGGTGGTGATATTAATATATGAATGCAGAATCAGTAGTTTATAAAGCCCCAGGTGAACCTGCTTAGTATAAGTTTATTTTCTAAGAGCATTTGTTAATTATGAACGTTCTGAAACCTTACACTCAAACAATACATCTGCAGAAATTAGAACTTCTGCATCATGACAATGAAAGGCTGTATTGCAATCAACAGGTGTTGTAAACTGAGAAGCCTAGAATTCACAGTTGGTGTACACCTCCTCCATGCAGCCCCTCTTTGGCACCACCAGACTTCTGCCTGTTCCCAAAATTGAAAGAAGAGTTGAAAGGTCAATATTTTTTTTTTATCCTGTGTGCAGCTGGATGAAAAACAAACAAAAGACTTTCTTTATGGACAGAATATTTTGAAAAATGTTGAGCACTAAATAAACTTATAATTTTGAAAGTAAATAAAATTTACTTCATTTTGACACTAGTTTTATTGTTCTATATTCGAAAACTAATTTTATACAATTGCAGACAGTATGAATTAAACCTTGGACAAGGTATCAGACACTAAAAATTGTATATACTATTGGTACCACTTATATGCTGTATTTATTCAATGATATCCACTCAGTGTATAAGAATGTTTCAAAACCTACCTTTTATCAACAGTACATGCTAATGGTATTTTTTTTTCCTTTTATTCTTTAATTATTTTTGTGGTGAATATTTTTGGTTTAACACCTGGCCTCAAATTTTATAAAGTATTTTTCTCAGATTGAATTGCTACATATATTTGAGTATAATGCTCGTTTTTATGATCAGTTTTTTATGCAAAAAAAAGAAGGAAGTCATACTTTACACAGGTAATTTTTTTTTGACGAGGTTACAAAAAAAATTGTGTTTTCAGTGACTCGTTGCACTACACACATGTAAATTTTTTCTGGAGGGGTTAAAGTTAATGCAAAAAATTCAGGGGAAGCACTATACATAAAGTTGGCTTATATACAAATATGTATGGTAGTTATATTTTCCTCTTTGAAAATTGAGTTCCTTATCAAGGGAAGGGTAAAAGAGGTTCATAATTTGTCTATAAGGCAGATTTTACAAGTATATGATTTAAAGTTAGGAATAAAGTTTTGTATGACACAAAAGTTAAGAAAAACACAAAATGAGTTTCAATAATTTTTAGCTCAGTCTGAAGCAAGTAGTTTTTTTGTTTTTTTTATAACTGCCAGTAAAATCAAGATATGAGAATTTTAAGGCAAACACCCACTGTACACAAGAAAGGAAAAAAGTAATACATAATTGAAATCTTTTGGGATCAGGTGCTACTTAAACAGAAAATAGGGATTTCCAGTCATGAGCTTATATTGTTAAGCTGCATTCTTGTATGGCCAGTCATGAGCTGTCAGTTGGAGAAAGTGGCAATTTGAGTTGGAGTATTTTGAAGATGGGATTCATGTTTTCTTTTCTTCCCATGGTGATTTTTCACCTTCTGTCCCTTTATTGAATATGCATTGGACCTTTTTGTTAACACTGATGCAAACAAGAATCCGAATGCATGTGGTGAAGTTGTCCAATCAACAGAAGACTGTCCAAGGGCTGTGGCTATATCTTGGCACTTGTTTTTACTAGCGTGTCACTTACGTACTCAAGGAAAGAACCCCAGACTATATATATATATATATATATATATATATATATATTTTTTTTTTTTTTAAGGTCATTTGCTTCAATTACTGAACTGTACTTACAATTACCAAAAAAATCACCCCAGTCTGTTTCATTGAATCTGTAGTGTTTAAGAAAAACTTTAAAACCCACATAAATTAAGATTTGGTAAAATGAACAAATTAGATAGATCCAAACAGACACGCACTATTAGAGCAATTTTTATTAATTAATCAATTTCAGACAAAGAATAAAAAACCTTTTTTTATTGTAAATTAATTATTAATAGGATATTATATCCCTACTGAATGAATATCAACATAAATTTAATTAACTTATAATTTATGGAGAAAGATTACACAGCAATAAAAACAGATATCAAATTACCAATCTGCAAAGTTTCAGATTTTAAGCATGTATAGTTATTAAGTTATTAGAAATGTTATACACTTCAAGTAACACACATTCAAATAGAGCCTGTCATATATTTGCATGCGTTTTTTATCTACCAACATGTCAGTGTGTCGAGGATAAATAAAGGACACCATATCATGTAGGCAGTCTGCATGGTAGTCTGAGTAGCAACCAGATGTAAGAGTTTGAGTTGAAGTTGTAAGAGGAGTCAGTAAGAAATCTTCCTGTATCTAGTTTTCAATAGAAGAAACTGGACATAAAACAAAAAACTTTGTAAAAAAAAACAAAAACAAATCCAAAACAAAAAAAAAAAAAAAAAAAAAAAACAATAACCCATCAATTTATGGAATATAAAAATTTGGTATTTTATACTTTATTTGTTTTCATTTTTTTCCTTTCCTTTTTTGTTGTGGGTGACATATTTTTACAAGACCAAATTTTTCAGCCCTGCCTCCACAACCTTCCACAGGAAATAAAAATAATTTTTCTTTTGTATATCTTGATATTTTTTATTTTTTCTCAACTCTACATTTGTCAAAATATATTGATTACAAAATGAATGCAAAACAAATTATTTCAGTACAGTTACTCCTTGTCTGGCAGTTCTCATGGTTCCTTGTGGGTCTGCCAGTAGAATTCTTTGATTCAGTTCCAAAGTACAATTTGAAATCTTTATAAGCTGATTTGTTAAACTGAAAGCTTCATACCATGCACAAATGGTTTGAAACCAAATTCAGCTCAAAATTCAGTATTTATTCACTTTTTCCTACCTCCTTATAAATGATTTTTCATACAGCCAATTACAAAGCAGAAGCAAAATCAAATTGTAATTCAACACATAATCTATATAAATATTAAAAATATATTATCTATTTTCCAAACTCTTAGAAAAATCATTAAAACTAAGAAAACTCTTAAAATTTCTTGTGTAATAGTTTGAAAAAAAAAAAAAAAAAATTTAGTTGACATTGACTTAATTTAAGACTACAAATGTCTGAAATACTAAGTGTAAAAAGGGGGTGATAGAAAACTTCTTGAGAGTCAATTTTTTTTTAAAGATAAGTAAATTATTTTCTAGCATTTTAGGTGGTTCAGTAATGGCCGAACCTGTGGGTTGCCTGGTTAAACATTCTATTTATAATTTACTTCTAAAGGACCGCACTTTTATAAAATGTACTTGTATGTCAACTCCCCTGATATTTTTTCTTTGTCTTCATCTTTATTGTTGCTTTAAATTAACAATTAATATTGTTATTTAATATTATTAATATACAATAGGCACTGTGACCAGAAATAATCATCTTTCTTTTTTCTCTTTTTTTTTTTTTTTTTTTTTTTAAATATTTTAGCTATTACTATAGATCACAGTAATAAGTAGGAGTGTCCAATTTACTATACAGAATCCATTGCAAAATTGATTGTCCTCCAAAAGCCAAAACAAAATCTGTTCATACAATGTGATTTCTTAAAATTGGAAGACACTTTTTTTTAGAATTTTGTAATCTTGGAGTACTTAATCGATAGTCATATATGAAAAAAGAACTCCAGATTACAGAAATCATGTGGTATGAACATATTTTGTTTTGGCTGTTGTAAAGGAATCAATTTATATCACAAATTGCCCCCCCAACACCTAAAAATTTAATAATTTTTTTTCTTTAATATTTGTAATCTGGAGTGCTTAATCTATAATAATATGAAAAAAAAAATTGAATAAAATGATTATTTCTGGTCACAGTGCCGATTGTACGGTTCCACTAACAATTCTTAACATGCTGATAGAATTTCATGAATTATTTAGATGAATAGTTTCATCTTTTAGAACTCTGCATTTTCAGCCTTTGTCAAGAGTATATTACAATCAAAATAAAAATTTAAAAAGTAATCTGATGAATTCTGCAAATAAGGAGTTTTGAAGAATACATTGACTATGTTCAAAATAATTAAAGATGAGTATATCACATACTCACTCTCTCTGTCTTGTCTCACTTTCTCACATGCTCTCTCTGTCTTGTCTCACTTTCTCACATGCTCTCTCTGTCTTGTCTCACTTTCTCACATGCTCTCTCTGTCTTGTCTCACTTTCTCACATGCTCTCTCTGTCTTGTCTCACTTTCTCACATGCTCTCTCTGTCTTGTCTCACTTTCACTCTCTCTCCCCATTTAACTCTCTCTCTATAATATGTTATTGATTAATTTCTCTTTCTTTGGTTTATTTGTAGGCAATATTTTTGGCATGATGAAAAAGGCAAGAAATTTAAATGTACAGCACCTGAATATGTTGATTATGTTATGTCATTCATACAAAAGGATATTTTAGAAGAAACAGTTTTTCCCACAAAATTTGGTAAGTTTCTCAAAATGGTATCACTGAACTCATTTTCAGCCAGAGGTGAGCCTTTGGATGTAAATACATTTATCCATTAATAGACTTAACCAAGAAAATTATCTCTTTAAATTTCTGTGATTTTTTTTTTTTTTTTTAATTTTTTTGTTTAATTTTATTTTTTGTACTTTGTAAGCATAAATATTTTAAAAGAAGGAAATCTCTTTATTTTGTTGTATATGATGCATTTTTTTTTTCCATATATTTTCAGGATGTATGTGATCATGTCTCTCTATGTATTCTCTTTATAAATAAGTGTAAATATTATAATTTTTTACTTCTTAAATTATAATAATTATTTAATAATGTTCTTTCATTTTACTCAAATTGTTTCAGCTGTGTCAAATAGGAATTTTGCATGCTAATAAAAGTAAAATATTTCAATAATAGTATGCCTCAATGTTATGAAGACTAGAATAAAATCTGTGTTTATAGTCGTGTGAATATCACCCTGAAAAAAAAATTCAGGTTTGTTCAAGTGGGTGTAAAAAGGGAATAAAAAAAATTTTCTTTCAATTTGATGATGATAATAAAAATATAAAAGTAATGAATATAAATATTAAAAAATTAATAAATATAGATATAAAAAAATGAATATTAAAAGATTAAAAAAAATAAATATAAAAAATAATATAAGTATTAAAAAATAAATATAATAATAAATATTAAAAAATAGACAACAAAAAATAAATTTAAAAAATAAATATAAATACATAAAAAAATAAGATATAAATAATAAAAATAAATTTAGATTTTTAAAACATTTAAAATAATTTAAATAAAATTATTAAAAATTAAAAATAATAAAGTGTCCTTTTAAATAGATTTTGAACTCAATTTTTGTTGTTGTTTCCACAATGTTTCAACTGACCCCTTGCTGCTGTTAATTAAAAGATTTCTTTCCTCCTCCTCTTCTTCATGTCTTCTCACCTATCTCTCTCTGAAACAGATGAAATACAATAGACAGCATTATTTATGTAGTTGGTACCCACAGAACAATACACTAATGATTAAAGCATTAGTTTGTGAATTTAGTGAGAGAGTAAATATGAGTTCAACCCCTGGGCCTGGTATTACAGACTTAGACTCAATGGAAACAGGACAAGCAGTGACTGAGTAGTACTAAACAAGAACAAGACAAGATATTCCTAGATATAATGGGATGAGAATAATCTGTCCTCATAGATTAAATAAAGAGTTCAGTTTGAAATTCCATTAAGGTTAACTGGATCAACAGACACTTGAAGGTCAGAAGGCACAACAGCCAAAAAATTGAGATAGCAACAAATTTATATTTCTCTTGTTCATGTCTTTATAGTCAAGACATTGTTATTCAGAGCACATTGCAGTGTTAATTGGTACAAATTATATTTCCCATATTAGTCTGAAGTCCTTTTTAAAAGAAAGGCATGAAGTCCAATGAAATATTTTTAGTGCAACTCCTCAAAAACTAATCAGAAATTGATTGTTTCTAAAGACTTAAAAGAAAAAGAATCATTTGTTCATGCTTTTTTGTCTGTTAAATTTTTCAAAGATTGTTTCAAGAATAGCAATTACAAAACGGAAATACCAACTTTCTAATGTAACCTCAATGCTTACTGACCCATTCATACACTGGGTGTCCATTGTTGTCAGAGCATTAATAGCAATTTCTCTGGTCAGTGGAGCAAATGTATGATTATTTTTTTTTTTTTTCTTTTTTAATTTTCAATCCACTCAGGACAGCTATTTAAAACACTAACATCAGACTATTACTTACACACCTCGCACACTGGTTGATCAATAAGTCTTTAGCTTGTTATTAGCTAAAATTTGATCTGAAATGATACATTGATTTAAGTGATTTTATATTCATCAATAAATAAAGAGAGACTATTGGCAAGGCATTGGTTGAAAAGTAAATGTTGGCTCCAATCCAGAGGAATGGTTGTGAGGAACATTCCCTCCCCAAATTTACAGACAAATCCTAGAGATGCTGGGATTTCTTCTTAACCAATAATCACTTGACTGTATCCCTTTTGTGTGTGAACACAATTCTTACTTTGTGAAATTTTTACCTTATTACTGTTGCTTTGCTCAGTTTTGATTTGCATATATTTGCTTTGTATTATTTTGCCATGTTCTTTTTTCCTCTTTTGTTATTTATTGAAAATGTCAATTCTGTTTGAGAACTTTGCCAATTATACTTAACCATGGCCAATGACCTTTCAGTAAATATTTGTAAAATAATTTTTTTCTGATTATGCTACTAACTGAAGTACATAAATTAGTACCCACATTAATGTGTCAATAGTCAAAGGATTGTTGGATTTGTATTTTATTGTAAACTCACTAGCCTGGTGAAGTGTAGCAACTCAACTTGATACTGATTCAAGTGATCAGAAGATCTCTGGAAAGATGTGAAGCCATGCTATCTTGATTGCTGTCTTGTATGCAAATCAACGGAATGAAACTCATACCAATTCTGAGCAGTTTTGACACCAATGACACTCTGCATTATGCTGCTGAAATGACCCATTGTTGTTGCACTACATGGAATCAATGATTGGGTGTAAATGGTCCCAAAACAGTGCTATTAAGTGGTCATCAGTCAATGGCATGTTTGCACACGTCTTACTTGAGCAAGTCAATTTTTTCTTCTTTGCCCTTTTTTTGCCTTTTTTTCTTTTTTTTGCCTTTTTTTTTCTTTTTTTTGCCTTTTTTTTTCTTTTTTTTGCCTTTTTTTTTTTTTTTTTTTTTTTTTTTTTTTTTTTTTTTTTTTTTTTTTTTTTTTTTTTTTTTGCCTTTTTTTTTTTTTTTTTTTCTTTTTTTTTCTTTTTTTTGCCTTTTTTTTCTTTTTTTTGCCTTTTTTTTTTTTTTTTTGCCTTTTTTTCTTTTTTTTTTTTTTTTTTTTTTTTTTTTGCCTTTTTTTCTTTTTTTTGCCTTTTTTTTTTTTTTTTCTTTTTTTTTTTTTTTTTTTTTTTTTTTTGCCTTTTTCTTCTTTTTTTTTGCCTTTTTCTTTGCCATTTTTTCCCTTTTCTTTGCCTTTTTTTTTTTTTTTTTTTTTTTTTGCCCTTTTTTTTTTCCTTTTTCCCCTTTTTTTTTCCATTTAAGTTTTTTTTCCTTTCTTCTTTTTTTTTTTTTTTTTTTTTCCTTTTCTTTTTTTTCCTTTTTTTTTTTTTTTTTTTTCTTTTTTTTTTTTTTTTAACCTTTTTTCTTTTTTCTTTTCTTCTTTTTTTTTCTTTTTTTTTTTCCTTTTTTCTTTTTTTTTTTCTTTTTTCCTTTTCCTTTTTCTTTTTTAAATTTTCTTCTTTTTTTTTCCTTTTTCTTCTTTTTTTTCCTTTCTTTTTTTTTCCTTTTTTCTTTTTTTTCCTTTTTCTTTTTTCCTTTTTCTTCTTTTTTCCTTTTTCTTCTTTTTTTCCTTTCTTCTTTTTTTTTTTTTTTTTTTTTTTTTTTTTTTTTTCTTTCTTCTTCTTTTTTTTTTCTTTTTTTTTTTCCTTTTTCTTCTTTTTTTCCTTTCTTTTTTTTTCTTTTTTTTTTTCTTCTTCTTTTTCCTTTTTCTTTTTTTTCCCTTTCTTCTTTTTTTTTCCTTTCTTCTTCTTTTTTCTTTTCTCTTCTTTTTTTTTTCTTCTTTCTTTTTTTTTTTTTTTTTTTTTTTTTTTTTTCTTTTTTTCTCCTTTCTTCCCTTGTCCATATATAAGCCATGAAAATAGTGATATTTTAGCAACATTTTTATCTGTGGGATAATGTGGCTATAGTGTGTAAAACTGTTCATCACCCACAATGCCATGCAAATGCTTTTGAGGCTGAAAGGTGAGGATTGAATGAACATTATTGGTCTGAAGTGATACTGAAAGGAATTGTGTGTTTCCCATTAACAATAGTGATTTGTGTTCAAGCTTGGGTAAAAATGCACAATTTTGGGTGCTGATTTTTTTTTCTTCCTCCAAAGACAGGCTGTTGTAATGGCATCATAGAGAAAGGTTTATTTTATATTCTTGGTACAGTTCAGTTATGTGCCATGTGTGGTACATGCTTAGGCAATCATGCATCTTTTGATATATGACTGATGAGGCAGATTTTTTCCCCCACAGTAGGTTGCCATTTCTTTCTGTGCTAGACCAGTTGCCATCCAAGGCCTTAGAACTATGTCTGTCCTGCTATTTACCCATAGCTGGGGGGAGAAGAAGAGGATTCATACCTTTCCCAAGGGTATTAGCATGTAAGTGAGCTCTCTGATTCCTTAATTCGAGACGCTATCCATTACTACACCATGCCTTTGTTTTTTGTCCTTCAAAGACTGGTTGTTTTCATGCCATAATATAGGAAGGTTTATTTTATACTAGCAGTAGAGCCCGGCGTTGCAACAGTAAGATATCGACCATCATAAAGACTGAAAAATAAAATTGACAAAGATTATTGTTTAAGGTTGACAGACACACATGTCTTAATTCGTTTTTTTTTTTTTTTTTTTTTTTTTTTGTTTTTTTTTATGAATTGGTCAAACTCAAACTAAAACATTGTTTTCAATCGTTATGAGTCTACCGATTGAATAGAATTTTCTTATAAACAATTGTCTTGTAAATGGAATTTTTAAAGCATTCTGAATGTAAAAATAAAGAAAAAAGTGTGCAAGACAATAAGAAACACTACCTGCCAAAAAAAATGAAGTTTTGTTGAAATCAGTTGAAAAATGTAGGAAATCCAATTCCATATATAAATAAGCACACACACGCATGCGAACAACCAACCTGGGTTTTATGATAAGTATAACTCGATAACTTGATATTAATAAGTATAACTCGAGATGAGTTGTCCCCCCTTTCATTAATGCCTCTTAATTGTGTTTTCAAATTGATTTCATGCAAAAACAATTGTGTTTTTCCAATTTTTGGCACTGTCAGAACCACTGCAAGGTAATTTTACATAGTCCTGTGAAGTTTTGTTGAAATTGGTTGAAAAATGCAGGAAATCCGATCCAATATAAAAACGTACAGACACACTCACACACAATCTGCATTTTATAATAAATAAGATTCTTGGTACAATTTCTAAAGAAGTGATGAATTTTTATTTATTAATTCAACAGATTTTATTACTTAAACATTATTTTTAGTGGATACACATCAGAGCATATATTTTCCTTTAATAAGATCTTTTGAATATTCAGCCGGTAGATGAAAACAAATATACTGTCTATATTTCTGAGATGAGGTATTATAACTATTTACATCATCTTGACTATTGTCATCATCATCTTTATTGCCATATTCATAACATTTTGGCCATTGCATGCTCTGACCTTCTTCAGGTGATATAACTTGGAATTAAATTAAATTAAAGGGTTTGGTTCGAAATCCCAACGTATATCACCTGAAGAAAGTCAGTGTACAATGGCTGAAACGTCGTGAATATGACAATAAAGAAAAGGGCAACGGTCTAAATGATGTAAAAAAAAAAAGGAAAAAAGTATATAAATTCTTGGTACAATAAAAATAGAAAGTAAAGTTTAAGTTTAGATTGTGACAATTTCTTTTATCTTTTCCAAGCTTTTTGCTTTTAACTTGTAAAATCTTGACTTCAATCAGGCATTGATAAACTTGTTGGGGATGTGCAGAATTTATTAATTATACTTGAAAGAATCAGAAGGAATTTGTGTAGGTTGCGTAACTTTTTGCATCCACAAACAAACAAATAAATAAATGAATTTTAAATACGATTAAGAACAAGACATATTCAATTTAGAAACTAATAAAACATTTATGTACAATTCAAAACAATATACAAGCAGGATAATTGGTATATGTTATTATGACAAAGTGTGTATGATATTTTAGGTTTTAGTATGTCTCTTAGTATTCATTTGTTCATTTACAGTCCTTTTAGATTTGTGTTGATATTAAAATTGTCAATATTAAGTGTCTTTTTTGGTAGGAGTTCTTAAGGAGTGATCTACCTTTGACTGTAATATTTTTTTAAGGTCATAAAATGACGTTAATGTTTACTTAATAGGTAGTGAATATAATTCACTTTGGATAAACAAGGTTTGTGATCGGATGTCCACAGAGTTGGTTGAGTTTAAATTGCAAGTGAGTCAGCATTGATGTACCTTTTATTTTGAACAATAAATAAATTTTTTTTGAAAAATGGCAATTTCTCTGTGGGTGTTCGTCTCTGACTGCTTGGGTCAGTTGGCATTTTCTTTTATAAGTTCTGAAAGTCTGAAGTCGGTTCACTTAAGTTTTGGTGCAATTTCGTTTTGCACGTGAAACTTTCAGAAACAAATCGTTAACCAATTGTTTTTGTTGATTTTTGATACGGTTTTTATTAGTTGAAGTTTTTCCATATACAAGTTTTAAGATATAGACTGTTCTGTTACTAGGGGTGATAGGTAGGAAAAAGACGAGTCTACGAACCGTTATGATTAAATGCCTAAAACTACAAATAGTTCAATTTACAAAAAAGTCAAAAACTTGGCAAAGGTATTTGTGAGATTGTCAGCTTAATAACTGCAGACACAGAAAATATCCAAATATATTATTTTGACACAAATAAATAAATGGACCATTTAGATCCAGTCCCTCCAAAACTTGTGAGCAACCCCTACTGATATGCAAACAGACAATCTATTATATATCTCTCTCTCTTTTTTGCTAGTGGCTTACAGCTACATCATGTTGAAACACTGGTTCTCTGTACAATCATCGAAGTTAAGCAACATTGAGCCTGTTCAGTACCTAGATGGGTGACTACTTGGGAATATCAATAAGCTTGGATGTGTGGGTAGTGTAATGGATAATGGCTCAGAATTATTAATCAGAGAACAGAGTTCCAGTTTCGGTTGGGTTTGTTATATTCACTTACACATAAATACCCTTGGGAAAGGAATGAATGCACCTCTTCCCTTCTCTAGCTATGGCTTAATTAGCAAGACTTGTATCACTAAACCATTATTATCTTAAAAAAAAAAATTTACAATCTAAAAATATTTTATGGCTTTAAATAATCTGCAAAGGGTTAAGATGTAAAAAAAAAACAGAAAAAAACGAATCAATCGATCAAATACTGATTAGCTAGACATGCACGTCTTTTAGATTTATTTACCTTCTGTAGAATATAAATTTTTAGGAACTACTGTGATCACAAAGTGATGATCGGTTATTATCTTGATTGTGATATAGAATTGATCCTCCATTTTATATTCACATTATAATTTCTTGTTTGTTTATAAAATTCTGATTTGGCATGAATCCACCACTTCTCCCCAACATATGGGTTACTTAGTAAGACTTGTATCACTAAATTATTATTATCTCAAAAAAAATTTTTACAATCTAAAAATATTTTCTGGCTTTAAATAAACTGTAAAGGTTTGATAAACCATAGAAAAATCAATTATTTGCTAGTAACTGATAGGCAGCAATAAATACCTATCATTCAACTAGTGTCTATTTACAACACTTATTTGGATATTTCACAAATCCTTGCACAATTTTTTCTCTACCTTTTCCTCTTATCATATTCTGTAAATAAAATCAATATTTGACTGTTTGCCAAGCAAATGCCCTGTTTTCACCTGGGGGTGGATATAATTTTCTTTCCTTCTTTTTTTTTTTTTTTTTTTTTATACCATGATGTTTACTCTGTACAAGGCCCAACAGCCACTCAAGGTAGAAAGTTACAGAATAAGAGGCACAGTTTATAGAGATATGTGGGTAAGATAACTGTTGACTTAAACAGGCCAAGATTGTAGTGATTAGGAAAGTATCCTCTCAGGAGTTGGTTCCACAAAGCAGCAGTCCATGGGAAGAAGCTGATCAAGTGGAACTTACATATCACCAATGGGATACAAAGGGAATGAGGGTAGTTTGGTAAAATGTGTGTGGCATGGTGGGTCTTAGCTATGAAGATTAGAACTGACAGAATTAAGGAATGTAGTACATCTGAACACTTTCCATGGAAATAGCAATAGAGCAGCAAGTGGTTTGCCATGTTTTATCTTTGAGAAAGGGGTTGTAGGGTGGAAAATAATTCATCACCCACAAGGATGCAGAAACACTTTTGAATGTTATTGAATCTGGAAAGGAAGACTTGGCAGCTCCTGCCCATATATGGCAGCATCACTCTATTTTTGGCCTGACCTGATTCTTGTAGAGGATAATGAAAAGAGTCAGGTACTTACTGGAGTGCTATAGGGAACCAACCATTTTTCCAGCATCTTTAGTAATGGATCCTATGTACGAGCTCCACTTGAGGTCTGGGTTGAGTTTCTCCCAATCATCGCTCAAGGCACAGGGCCTCATGATTGGTGAAAATTCAGAATTCAATCTTCTGCAAATAGAAAATCCTGAGTTTGTGTTCAAGCTAGAGCTTGATGTGAATGCCAATATTGTTGTGGTTATCCTGTGTTGGAAAAGTGCAAACTGGTTTCTGGGTTTGTTCAACCATCTGTTGGATTAAATTGTTATTCACAGTTTTGCAGAGACACTCCTGTAGTAAATGTAAATAAGTTTAAGAGAAAAAAAAATTGAAGCAAAATAAAGAAATTCTCTCTTATATATATAACATACTAAAGTATTTACTAAGCTTCATTTGTTCTGGCACAAGGCAATCAGAGGTGGAGAATCAGTAAGAATTGAAATCTCTATTCCAGTGTTTCTCAACCAGGGCTCCCTGGAACCCTAAGGTTCTGCAAAAGGTCCCCAAGGGTTCTGCAAGAACAGGTGAGATAAGCTAATGCACTTTTGACTTTTCAACATTGCCAGTAAAGGATAAAAAAAATAAAAAACTGATGCAGCAATTATCTGTTTTCGTTCTATTTACATTTATATTATAGCCATATGATATTGATTCAGTCAGTTATGTGCTACATTCTTAGGCGATCATGTATCTTTCGATACATAACTGATGAGGCAGATTTTTTCCCGCAGTAGGTTGCCATTTCTTTCTGCAGTAGACTAGTTGCCATCCAAGGTTATAGAACTCTGTCTGTCTTGCTATTTACCCATAGCTAGGGGGAGAAGAGGATTCATCACTTTCCCAAGGGTATTAGCATGTAAGTGAATGTAATAGATTCGACTGGAATTCAAATTCGGCTTTCCAAATCCTCAATCCAAGCCGCTATCTATTACACAACTGTGCCTCCTTGATATTGGTTACTTATTTTTATTTATTTTACGTTTGAGTTTAGATTTTTTTTTTGTGTGAATGAAAACTCCGTGATGAAGTATTATAAACGAACGGTATGAATTTTATTTAGCATTACTGAAAAATTTGACAAAGAAGTATTAATTTTTCCTTAAACCAGTTATTCAAAAATATATACTATGATATTTACCACGTGAACTATGATGAAAATAAAATGAGAAAGATATGGTATATAATTTTAATTTTGCACAAGGGTTACTTGAGACATTTATTTTAAGGGTTAAGCAAGGGTAAAAAGGTTGAGAAATGCTGCTCTATTCTGTAGTAATAAAGGTTTACCAACAGATTAGCTTGTTAACCATATCCTCATGCTAAGGCAGGGAAGTGTTGCTGGAAGAGTAATTATTGGTTTATTGATATTTTCTGATTTATAGAAGTACATAGTTTAATCAATTCCAAGACTTTGGGAAAGTTGAGTCTGTTGTTTCCATAAAATGAACGTTTTTTTCCTTAAAGAGGTTACAAACAGACAAAAGTGGTACTTTAGTGAAAGAACAGCAACATGGATGTAGATGAAAGAAAAGAGGTTTATTGAAAAAGAGAATACACTACAGAAAGACAGGGAATCAGGTGGCAGGCTAGTAATTCCTGAAGAAAAGGATATCTATCATCCTCCCCACGTGGTCAGATGTGGCACAAGGCTAAATTTAATGTAGGGTATCCGAGCCCGTAGGCTTGGTCAAAAATTCCCTGTATAAAATGGGGTTCGGTAGCTGTTTCCCGAGAAGAGACTCTGCCTTCGACATAGCCTCATCCGGAGGCAGAGAGTTTGACCAGTACACCTGGAGACAAATCTCCAACTAATTATATATAGGATATTTCCCTTACCCCCCCCGCCCCACGTGGCAGGATGTGGCACAAGGCTGTTTTTAAAACTGGGTCGGGTGGCTGTCTACCACCCCAGACGAGACTCTGCCCTTCAGCATAGCCTCGTCTGGGTTCCTCACTGCCCAAAGACAGAGTTCGACCAGCACAACTAGAGACAAATCTCCAACTACGTGCCAAAGCAAGGTTATTTAAAGGCGTGGCAGGATGTGGCACGAGGCCATTTTTATAATGCAGGGCAGAACCAAGCCTGTAAGTTCAGGCAAAAACTCCCCGTTGACCCTGTAAAAAATGGGGTCGGGTTGCTGTCTACGCCCCCCCCAGGCGAGACTCTGCCCTTCAGCATAGCCTCATCTAGGTTCATTTCTGCATGAAAGCAGAGAGTTTGACCAGCACAGCTGGAGATGAATCTCCAAGGTGGTGTAATGGTCAGCAAGCTTGGCTCGCTAGAACAATTACGACTGAGTAGTGAGTTCAATCCTCACTGGGTGCCCCCTAATTTCGGCCTCGTGCCACATCTAAGCTACACTTGGAAAATCACTAATTCCCAAAGCAAGCCCCCGGGTATATCCTGTGCTCACTATATATAGCTACTGATATAGTCAGTCCACATAGGTGATAGGGAGTGTGGGACATTCCATTACAACAAACTTAAAAATCAAATATCAATTTCTGTACAGATTATTATTATGACATTATTATAATCATCTTATAATTCAGCTTGTCCCTCTCTTGGCATGACAATTATGTCTTACCAATACCTCATAAATAATGGACTGTTCTGTTTTGAAAATATTTATCAGAGGCATTACTTGGTTTCAGTGAGAAAAAGGAAAAAAGTGTTTAATGTTTGTTTCAGTGAAATGGAAAAAAGTTATCAATTTCAAATTTTTATCATTTGTACCCACTTCTTGAAATAATGACCAGCATCTATATTTATGATTGTTATTACAATATTTTGTTAAAGTTAAGCTCAGACATTTAATAATGTGATAGAATTTCTACCGATGTTTTATGACAATAAAACAGTTTATTCAAATATTTACTTAAGAATTAAGATTCATTAGACAATTCAAATACAAAAAGGCAGGAAAATTTCTTAGCTACTTCTAGTTATTATTGAGTGAAAAAGCAGCACACTAACAAATTGACACTTAGGTACAAATATATAAAGCCCAATATACCCATCACATTACCTATAAGGATATACCATGTGCATGATAATGTGACAGGTATTGATAAAAGCAGCTTATGTCCTTGCAGATGGGGCCCAGTTTTAAAAATACATTTAGGTTGGATAACCCAGTTCACTTGGCCGGTCTCTAATTGGGATTGTTCCCAAGTACAAAGCAACCTTGGTTCTTGAATGTATCACTTTTTGAACAGAAAATTTGAGATGAAAATACCTGTTATCAAACAAAATTTCTGTTCTCGAACAACATTACCGAGCTGAACTGATTTAACCTGAACAGAATCATTTCTGAGTCGACCGCCATGTTGCATACATTTGTGTGTTGTGCTTTTCTTTTCCAATATTTTTGTACTGTGCCTTTTTTTTTAATCTTTATTAGTCAAGGATCCAAAGAAAGCTAGCAGTGATACTGGTAAAAGAAAAAGAAAAACGGTGGTTGATGATATTGTCTCTTCCTACTCAGTTTAATATGGCAAAATCAACGATCTATACTATTCTTATAAATAAAGAGACAATCATGTTTTTCGTTCTCCTTTCCAAATAATAACATCTCTTTTCTTCCCCTTCCACAACACCTTCCACTTTCCTACTTACAGCTACTGTAAAATTAAAGTGTGCAGCTATATTTTATCTATTTAGTATTTGGTTTATTTTTTTCTTAGATTTAATGATTTTTATTAGTTTTGTGTATAAACTTGTGCACAAAGTAGTGTTGTTAAAGTTTAAATAAGCAATCATCCTGAGACCAGGAATGGATTAATCCATTTTACATTGATTTCTTTTGGAAAAATAGTTTTTGTTAACGAACATTTTGGATTACAAATGGGCTTCAGGCATGAATTAAATTTGTGAACTGAGGTTCCACTGTATCTAGATTTGACTGGCAAGTTGTTAGGCTGCCTTATGCTTCAAACTTGAAAAAAAAAAAAATAACCTTGGCACTCAGCCATAATGATCTCTGACTCGTACTCATAAACAGAGGTTCACAATGTCTCAGTCCATTGGGGACACGCCCAACTGATAAGCAAAACTGATACTGAACAGGATAACAGGATATTTACTGTAACTCCGCTTAATTGACCAAAAGGCAAAACCTATACCTGTTAACATCTGCAGTTAATTAAGATCAGAAGCAGGTTCTGTAGGTTGCAGTTAAGAAGGCACTGACTGCATTCCCCATGTAGAAGAGTAACCCCTTTCCCACCAAAAAGAAGTAGCTACCTGTTTCCGTTTAAAAAAACACCTCTTTTGTTTAACACAAATGCAGTTTGGACAAATGTCTACCTATGGTCTGTCAAAGCAACAATATTCAGCATTAAATAACCTAGAAAAGATTGATTTGCTGTAAAACAAAACAAACCAAGATCAGAAGCCATGAGAGCCATACCACGTATTTTACTTCAGAGTATTTTATTTTTTTCAAAAGAACAGACTCATTGAAAAAATTATACAAAATGAAAGTTAAGAGCAATTTTTTTTCTTGAAAAATGTTTACGTTAACAATGTCATATTGTTTGGATGTTTGTTGGGGAGAGGTGGGGGTGGCGATTGAGGTCTTAGCCAAGTCTGGGTCCTGAATCTCTAAATCTGTAAAATGCCATCAGATATGAAAGTGTATCAGAAACCAAGGTATGCCATTGGCTTCCAACATGTGGAAAAATACTGTACTTGTTGACATTTATAAATATTTGCTTAACATTTACAGAGACCAAACAGTGGATATGAGCACAGTCTAATGATGTGTAATGCATTTCAGTTGTGACAGTGATATGCATGATGAGCCACCTTTGCAAGCACTTGTTCCTTGCTGGTGAAAATGCATAACTAATAGGAGAAAGTAAATATGGAAAAAGTGTTTCATAGATGAAAACATGCTCTATTCAATGGTGTTATTGTACTTTGTATATGTTAGTTTCTGTCAAAATAAGCAAGAAGGGGCATTATTTTTAGAAGATCCCTTTTAATAAAGTTTCTACTGTTTTTCCTTTTCATTACTAATCATCTTATTTAGTTCAGGGTTATTAATGTCAATATTAACAATTTCCTAATATGAATATTATTCCTATAGTAACTGATTCCTATACTAATGTACTTTAACTGCCAAAGTTATTTGATATTGGTCTGCGTCAAGCTTAACCTCATGAACAACTTCCTTTTCGGTGACTTTTTTTATTTTCATCTTAAACAGGGCAACTAAGGCTGGAATTCAAATTAATTGTGAACAAAGATTTAGATGTCTTTTTTTTTTCTTATATATATATAGTGTGTGTGTGTGTGTAAGACTTAAGAAAAATGATTAGAGGAACATCTTTTATGCCAATGGGTTTCATTCCTTGAAGAACTTTATCAAGGCAAGTGTGGAAAGTTTATTTAGTGACCAGTATTTATATGCAGAAGTAACACTGAATAAAATAACTTTGTGTTCAAATTTTGAATTCTGTGTATATATGTATGCGTAAAAATTCAGATATAACTAAAAATATATATCTGTAAAAAGATTATGAATAAAGACAAATGGAAAACTTTTTCTAGCTGATGTGTTTAATCCTCTGATGGACCTTGTCAAAGCGTGTGTAGGGATTTTATTTTGCAACAAGTATTTATAAACAGAAGTAAAAATGTTTCTTTAATTCTCATAAATATACTTCAGGCTAACTGAAAGTCAAAATAAGCTATGGAAGATGCTAAGTGATGTAATTTAATGTCTAATAAATGAAAGTGAATAATTATCATTGTTCTTGAAATTTCTTTTTACTAGAATTTTTTTGCAACATGTTAATTCATGCTGAAATCTTCACAGTATTTAGTATTCTGGAAGTTATTGCTAACATTTTTTGTTGAGATTTACAAACTATGTTTTGTTCAATTTTGCAAACCAATTGATGAAATTTGAATAAGCTCATTTGTTTGAAAAAAATACTTTGACAAAATTGCTACTTCATGGTTTAATAATTTCTTTAATTTTATAGGAATTCATGGTAAACAATATTTTTTAAGAAAATATGTAGATAGATAAGTATTTATTTTAATCATTAATTTGCTTTTAAAATAGAGTATTTTGTTTGTTAATAAAACTTTAAATTTTTCTCAAAAAATTAATGAAAATTTATTGTACTAAGCTATGAAACCAAGTAAAACCAACTGCATTTTGTTCTCCTTTACCTGTTTGTATTTTCTCAAAAATTTGGTTTTGATTGGTCAATGTATAGCTATTTTAGAGGGTGAGATGGACGGAAGTTACAGAATTTTATATATATGTATATATATTTGGGCAGAAACCTTTCTTTTAAACATCTTTCATTTAATATAGCAAACGATGATTTAATTAATTTTTTTTTTATTCAGTTTTTCCAGTTTTATGATTTTCTGTTTTGTGGGAGTAAGGGAGTACAAAAATGTTTCATAATTTTCATTGTCTCAAGCACTTTTAGCCACTTTCAAGGGCATTTTGTTTTTGGCATTGTTAGTTTTTCCTCATTTTCTGATTAAGTTATATTTTATTTTGGGGTTGTTTTGAGTAGGAGCATTTTATTCCACATTCTGGAATTTGCATGAACATCTTTCTATTTTAAAAAAAAAACCTTTAACACTCCATTTCTCCTGTTAAATAAGGTGAGATTGATAGTAGGAGAGAGAGAGAGATGTTTAATATACAGAGCCTTTCTAATAGCAAGATGTTTTTGGTAATCTGGTTATATATAATTTTAGTGTTTACGACCAGAATTTTTCTTAAGGGTTCTGGTAAATTGTGGGTTGAATTTTTTTTAAAGCACTTTGGTCTGATGAGTGACACATGAGGCATCTACTCTGTGTGTGTGTGCAATATGTATATTATATATATATATATATTGCAATTATTATTTATTTTGGTTTATATTTTAAATAATAGGTTTTGAATTTAACCATTTTTTTTTTTAATCTTAAAAAAAATTTATAATCATGGGAAAAGAAGAATATTGTTCAGGAAAAGAAATATTTTTATGTATTACTAATGTTTTTGATAATTTCTTACACACACACACACACACACACACACACACACACACACACACACACACTTGTATGTGCAAAACTAAGTGGTTAGAATGTTTTCCTGTCACGGACAATGAATGAGGCTTCACTAAATTCTAAATTTTTACTGAACAACTGACACAGGGGAATTGTTCCCTGCAGCTCATCTGTCCTTTGCTAACCCTCTCTAGGCTGGTTGCCAATCAAAGCTATTGGGGCCCAATCTGTCCTGCTATTTGCCCATAGCTGCTGGGGAGAAGAGATGGGTTCATGCCTTTAGTCAAGTATATTTGTGCGTAAGTGAATAACAAATTTCAAATGGAATTCAAACTCGGCTTTCCAATTTCACATTCTGAGCTGTTATCCATTGCAACACCTGCACATTCAATCTTACACCACCTGGTACTCTCAAGCAGTTACCTATCTAGGTACTGACCAGGCTCAACATTGCTTAACTTCGGTGATTGTACAAGGACCGGTGTTTCTACATGATAAAACAAATTAATCAATGAGATTTTTTTCTAGAGGGGTTAAAATTCATGTAAAAAAAATTCTATATGAAGTATGGTTATACATGAGTATATACATTAAAAATTAAAAAAAGTTGCAAGCCTTTTTCTACTCAATCGTTATTCCGAGAGAAGTGTTAAGATGAACTACATTCCCTAATTTCACCAGTTCTAACCTTTACGCCATGTCACACACATAGTAGTAAACCACCCTCATTCTCTTTGTATCCCATTAGTGAGATGTAAATTCCATTTGAAAGCTTCTTCCCTTGAAATGCTACTTTGTAGAACTGACTCCCAAGTGGATGCTTCCTCAATCACTACAATTTTAGCCTGTTCAAGTCTAGGGTTAGGCATATCTTCATAAAATGTGCCTCTTACTCTATAACTCTCTACCATGAAGGACTCTTGGGTCTTGTACAGTGAACATAATAATGTTAGAAAAATATAAAGATCAACTGTGCACGTTTCTTGAGTCAAGGGAAGTAACTCTTTCATAAACTTGTAACAGCATCTCCTGACAAATGTGGATTCAAACAAATTATTTTTTGTTATTTGGCTTATTATTTTTTTATGATGCGCATAATAGCTGTATTCTATTTGCAAGTAATGCTTGCTTTAATTCTTAACCTGTAATATTTTTCCATCTTTGAATGCATTTCTGTAGTAGAAATATTTATCAATCCTATTATATGTATATGTAAGCAAATATATGGATATAGATCCGACAGTATGAAGAAAAATATACTGAAATGAACACGTCGTTGTCACGTGGGCAATGTTGTGAAAATGTATTCCTAAAATTTGAGTATTTTGAATGAAAAATGACGACGTGATCATATTTAAACGGAACGCTGATCTTATAAAAGATTTCAGTTATCTGTTTGGATTGGTATTGCTTTTATGTCCTTCGTCTTTTTCATGTTGAATTGTATATGGTCTATGTTAATTATGTTTTATGAATATGTCCTGAAGATGGTCTATTAGACCGAAACGTCCGACGTTGACATTAAACATTAAAACAGCATAATCGCATATTAGGATTTTTGTTTGTTTTTTCAGTATATTTTTTTTTATATATATATATATATATATATATATATATATATAAAATATAAACTAGTCTATATTGTAGCACTTTAATTCGTGACCACTTCCAGATTTTCATTTGAGGTTATGGCCATATCATATTGAAACACTGGTTGTCATATGATCACTGAAATTAAGCAACATCAAGCCTGCTCATTATCTAGATGGGTGACTGTTTGGGAATACCAGCTGCTATAAGCTTGAATGTGCAGGTGGTATAATGAATTGGAAATTGAAGAACAGAGTTCCAATTCCAGTTGGTTTACTTATATGCAAATACCCTTAGGAAAGGTATGAACCCACCTCTTCTCAAATTTGAGCAAAAATCCTGAAAAAGCTTTCATCTTTGATTGAATTTCATCTAATTCTTTTTTTTTTCTTTCTTTCAGGTAATGCTTTTCCTAGCACTTTCCAAACAGTAGTGAAACGGATCCACCGATATTTATTTCACGTCCTTGCTCACATTTACCATGCTCATTACAATGAAGTTTACGTCCTTGGTTTGCACGGCCATCTGAATACTCTGTTTGCTCACTTCATGGTATTCAATCTTCGGTTTGATTTGCTTGAAGAGAAGGAAACCGATGTGCTTCACGACTTGATTAAAGCTCTCACAACTTTTGTGCCGACAGATACAATTAACCCTTTGACTAGCACAGCATCTGGAGAGGAGACAGCAGCAGACGGGACAGCCATGACCAATGCTCCTTCACCCAACCCTGCTGCAAATCCAATCATCAACCCTTCCAACAATGAATTAGAAAATGAACAGATGCGGACATAATAGAATCAAAGTTATTTTATTGTTGAGGAAGATGGCTAGAAAGAAATATGGCTGTTGGAATGACATAGATAAAATCTTTCCTTTTTTTTTTTTTTAAACTTAAAACATTAAACTTTAAACAGGAATTCTGAATTAGAAAGAAGAGAAAAAAAAAAAGTCGGGCAAAGATAGAATGAAGGGAACTTGAAACCGGATTGCAAAAATTGAATGCCAGATCTCATGCATTTTTGTTTCATTAATCGCTTCTCTGCTTTGTTAGTTATGATTTCTTTTAAAGTACCCAGGCACATGGACAGACTCACATCAGTATCACACTGCAACAAACTTTGCCAAAAAAACCCCAAAAAAACAATGATTTAATGTTTAGCAGATTTAATATCAGATTTATAAAGATTTTGCATGAAAATATATTAATTTTACATTTTAATATGTTTAGATTAAATATTAACACATCGGATAGATATATTTTGTAAATTATATGACAAAAGAAAACCGCACATTTTATTTATATATATAATTTCCAAGAGGATAAAATCCAGGTAGAGCTCAATGTACAAGACAGAGCAAGAATATAATATAAAAGGCTCAAACACTAATATTCCATGGTTATCATTTATTACATTGGAATTGTAATCACAATCCAATTCATCAGTTGTAGGTCTGATGAATTGGATTGTGATTATGATTTCAATGTAATAAATTATAACCATGGAATATTAGTGTTTGAGCCTTTTATTTATATATATATATATATATATAAAGAGAAAGAACAGTCAGATTAATATACAATTACAGTTCATTAGCATTTATTTTTAAAAAGTGCTTGATACAAAGTAGAGCATAAATTATATATATATATATATATATATATACACACACACTAAGGAATTAATGGAGTTTTTAAATTCAACATTATTTCTCATTACTATAAACTTAGAACTTAATAACAGATGCACTTTCTGTCATAAGGGTAATTGAAACTTGCTTCAGCGTCAAGTCCTTCATGGCTGAGTAGTATAAAAGCATGTTGGGCTATACAGTAGTTTTTCCCCTATATAAGGAGAGACAGATTTGATCCCTTTTCTTTATTAAAAAAACTCTCAAAAAAAAAAAGAAAAAAATCCTTGACTGGTAGAGATCAGTTATTTAAAAAAAAAAACAAACAACAAAAAAATAGATGGACACTTGAACATTTGTATTCACTAAATATAACATTTATAGTAATGAGAAATATATACACGTATTATTTTTCAAGTTGAAATAATTATTTAAAAAAAATACTTCAACATAATTCTAATGCATTGAAGTTGGAAAGAGGGAGATTTGTCAGAATAAACACACACACACACACAGATATTGAAAAGTTCTCAACCAGACCAAGCGAAGAATCTCAGATTTTGGGAAGTGGTTTGAGCTGTGAGCTTTTCAGCACTCCCTTGTTGCTATGCCTACTATTATGACTACATTTTTTTCAGAAAATTATTCCTAAAATATTTGCCTTGAACCTTTTGAATGATTTATTATAACTTTTTTTAATAATAAATTTTTTTCTTTTATTTATACAAAATATTTAAATTCAATGTATTAAGGTGATATATTAGTACCTGTATTTTCTTTTTTTTTATGTGTATGAAATACAGGATTTTGCTTTAAAATAATAGTTAAGTATTTTTAGACCAATTTTTAATAAGTATCAGGGGGGTGTTGATGCGTAGCTATGGAAATTTGTGTGTGTGTGTGTTTTTTCTTTTTTTTTTTTTTTTTTTAATGAAGTTTGTTTTTGCTGATTGAAATCTTCCCAACAAAAACAATTTCAAACCAAAATGAATTGTTTTAATTTGCATGTGAGTACACTTGTGTGTGTGGCAATAAGGATGGGTGAGTGAGTGAGTTACTTCCCTTGATTAATGATCCCATTCGAGAGCTGTGGGTTGAATGTAGAATTTTTCTTTAAAAAATGTATTTATTTTGTACTTTGAATTTTATTTATTAAAACATAGTCATGTAAACATTCCCCACCTCCAACTGTCTTGGGTTAAAAAAAATAAAAAAAAAAAAGGAGAAAAAAGATCTTTGAATATCTGCTTTTTCCTCTCTCTTTCAACCTGTCAGAATGTAATTAGTTGTTTTTTTATTTTTTTTTGTCAGTTTTGATTAAATTTGCAACATTTATTTATTTCCAAGATTTTCTAAAGATGAAAAATAAATTTAACAGTTTAAAAAAAAAAGAAAAAAATATTTCTTTTTCTTTTTAATGGATGTTATTTATGCAAAGGAAAAAAAACAAGTCCAATGAAGAACATTTTTTTCTTTCTTAAATATCAAAAAAATCCCAAATGTTTTTATTTTCACTTTTTATTTCGTTTTTGTTTATCTAGATCAGAGGAAAATCTAAAAAAAAAAAAAAATATTAAATAAATTCTTGTTTTTTTTGTCTTTTTTTAATCTTTTCAACTCCCCCCCCACTTTCTTTTGAAACAATATTTCATTGTCAACCTGCGGCTTAGTGTAGTTCTGAACTGTATTGATTGATTTAATCACATTTCTTATTGTATACAAATGGAGATTCTGAAATTTCTTAAGCGGAATTATACAAAGCTAGATTATCATTCAATTCTGCTTCCTATTTTCCAACCAGAAATCTATAAAATTCCTCTTTTACTTTTTTTACTTTTCCTTTCCCTCATCATCTGAACTTGATTTCTCATCTAACAACACATATCACCGCCAATCATTTTCCTAATAATGGCTGGCAAAATATTCCACTTGTAACAAATAGGCAAAAACAAGAATGATGACATGAAAACTTATATGAAAGATTTCATTTATTTTGCATATTATTCAAACTAGTATCATCATTTTTTATTCATTGCCGTGCAATATAGACCTGAGGAAGCCTGAAAAACACACTGGGTGAAATGGTGTGATAAAAATAAAAATATGAAGTTACTTATCCAAATAATATGAAATAATGAAAATTAAGGTTTGAAAATAACTTTAGATGTGAAATGAGATCAATCTTTTTCTTCAAAAGCACTGGTTATTGGTTTTGATTGTTATAAGGAGGATTAAAGGAAAGACTGCATTGTTTTTTTTGTTTTTTTTATCCTTCTAGCCATCCTTAGTGCCAATTGTTCAATTGTCAGCCTTGGTTTTCAATTTCAATCCCGTGTGTCATTCTTTTTAAATCAGATAACAATTTTCAAATGTAATTACACATGCACACATGTGTATACACACACACACACAGTGTAGAGAGTTATTTATTTACTTATTCTTATTTTAAGTTTGGATTAGAATTTCCAGATTTTTCTAGAAATTTGGCTTACAGCCATATCTTGAAATACTGAGTCCCATCACTGAAGTTAAGCAACATTGAGCCTAGCTAATACTCAGTGGGTGACTAGCATGCCAACAATGGATACAATCTCACTATTTATATGAACAGAAGACCTCAATATATGGAGGTGCTTCTGAAATGACAGGTTACAAAACCTATCTTGAGATGTGTTGGTGGTGACTATAAATTTTGATGTCTGTATAGAGGCAGGGGTCTGAATGTTGTTTTGACAAATCTCTGGCTATTATTGGATGATCAAGACCCTTTTATTTGTTGTTGCTCTGTGTCTGCTACAAATTGATGTTACTTTCAGTGAAACGACTTCTGTGCTCAAGAAAGCCTTTGGTCATTTTCATTCTCTGATTTTGCTACTTTCTCTCCCACTCTCTGTACCTGCTCATTTCAAATTCTCTCTTGCTCTCTTTGTCCCCACCCCTTTCAGACTATATCCATCTCTGACCTCACCCCTTTCACACTGTCTCTAACCCTGACCCTTTTGCACTCTATCCACCTCTGACCATGCCGATTTTGCACTCCTCCCTCTCTCTCTCTCTCTGTCTGTAACCCTACCACTTTTGCACTCTCTCTGTTCTGCCCTGCTCCTCTCTCTCTCTCTCTCTCTCTCTTTTTTTGTTTTCCACCACTCTCTTTCCCTCACTGGAATCTTTGGATCTGACCAACATTCATTCAGTGATGTTTAACTATTTAAAAAAAAAATTTTATTTTGTTTTATTCATTCATTTATTTTAAAACTTTGTCATGTAATAGTTAACGACTTAGAATTTGCTTTTCATTGATCCCCAGGTGACACTGGGATTAAAAATCTCTTGATTCATCAGTTATCTTCTGTTTTTCTTACACTGTTATGATGGTGTCTTCAGTGATATTTTGAACCCCTTCCAAACTCTGAAGAGAAAGTATATTGCTTCAGATAAGTTTGCAGTCATTAAACAAAACTGCATTTTAATACATTTAAATTTTGTGTTTTGTTTTTTCTTCTAGATAAAAATCAGAATTGCAAAGGAAAAAAAAAGATTTATATACTAAAATAATACTTTGGTTCAGTTAAGTCTTGAATCATTGACTTGTTTGGGATTTTTAACAACTGTAAGAATAATGTTTTCTATTAAAAAATGCCTTTTCATAAGAAAAAAAAGCATTATTAACATTAACAAACTGTTTTTTTTTTTATTTGATGGAAGAGAAACAAAATTTTAAAGAAAAAAAACACTTTTACAAATCATTAATTACTAATTATTTTGTCACATAATTTGGTTAATTACAAAGTTAAACTTTTTGTTCCTTGTCCCCAAATTCAAAACCTTTTATCCTTGCAAAATGGAAAAATATGATCTCTTGTGATTTTGAGAGAATGATTAACTTGCTTAGAGTTAGCTATTTATTTGCTTTTAGGGTGGCCTTGCTGTCACAAAAAGCTGACCAGAAATTTTACCAGAACAAAGTTAATGTTATATTTAGATGATGTGGATTTGCTCATTCTATGAATGTTTTAATGTGTACTGATTATCATCTCTTGTTGAAGTTCTGGTATTATCATCAGTGTTTTTCTTTTAATGGTTAATGGAATTTTTTCTGATGGAAGATATTTTATTTGATCTTTTTTTTTCTTGTTTTTGTGGGATTCAAGCTCAACATAGTTTTTGTTTTATAAAATAAAACAAGTTCAGATTGATAGATTTAAGTTTTTTTTAGCTGGAAAAAAGGGACAAAACAACTAAAAATTAATCTATCCTTTTTTTTTTCCCTTTTTTTGTTCCTTTTTTTGTTCCTTTTTTTTCATTTTTGTTCTTTTTTTTCTTCTTTTTGTTCTTTTTTCTTTTTTTGTTCTTTTTTTCTTTTATTTTGTTCTTTTTTTCTTTTTTTTTGTTCTTTTTTTTTTTTTTTGTTCTTTTTTTTTTTTGTTCTTTTTTTTGTTCTTTTTGTTCTTTTTTCTTTTTTTTGTTCTTTTTGTTCTTTTTTCTTTTTTTCTTTTTTTTTTGTTTTTTTTTTTTTTTTTTTTTTTGTTCTTTTTTTTTCTTTTTTCTTTTTGTTCTTTTTCTTCTTTTTTTTTGTTCTTTTTTTCTTTTTTTCTTTTTTTCCTTTCCTTTCCTTTCTTTTAAGAAAATTTGCTTAAACTGTAAAAAGTTGCTTAGTAGAATTTTGGTCACTATGTTTGGAAGGACTTTGTTTTCAAAATTTAAAAATGTTTGCTGATTATTATCTCTTGGCAAGGTTCTGATGTTGTTGTTTTTTTTTTTGTTTTTTTTAGAGGGATTCAGGCCCAAAATACCTTTTGTTTTATAAAAGTTCAAATTGATATATTTCAGATATTTTAGCTGTAAAGAAGAAACACAAGACACCTGAAGTTTTTTTTTCTTTTCCATTTTTTTTTTTTTTTTTTTTTCCCATAGTCAGATTTATTTACTCTCTAGAAATTTACTTAGTATAACGTTTTGCACTGGTCACTAAGTTTGGAGGGTCTTCAATTTCAGAATTGACTATTACCTTCAATGAACAATTAAAAAAAAAAAAAATCTTAAAAAAAATGTTACTGTTCACTGTACTCAACAAAAAAGAAATCCTTATGTATGCTTTTTTTCACCATTGTGATCTGCTTCTTAGTTGAAATAGAATTTCCCACCAAGTGCCAGAAGTTGGCATTGAAGCCCAAATCAAAGCTTGGATTTTTAACTCTTTTATGACAAGCAGGTTCTCTTCACTCACACTGGTGCAACACAGTCTTTAGAAATGTGCCTCAGACAAACAGAAATGGACACTAGGCTTTAAAAATCGCACCAGTATGTAAAGATTTTTATTATGTGACATACAATGTTCCAAAGATATAGTTTTCTTTTTAAAACTGAAGCTAAAACATTTCTTCTTGTATAAGCTAACAACTACAGGATAAAGTCTACCCTGAAGTCAACCAATTCCAATTGAAATTTAGAAAATACTCAATACCTAGTCTATAGAGCAATATTTGTAAATATCCTAAAATGATATAACAAATTCAGCTCTCCTACTCAACTAATTTAAGGGATGAAATCTTTGTTATATCTTTTTAAGAGATAGATATAAGGGATGTGTCATCTGGATAAGCAAAGTAGGCAGTGCCTGCCCTGAATAAAATAGATCAGCAGCTACATTTTCCTTCTGTGGCACAATATGCACCTAATCCAACAAAATTATGAAGGTTACTTTGATTATTAGGCATAATATTTTATTTTTTTGTAGATTTACTACATAAAGGTTACAAGCTGCCTACTCGAGTAATTACTAATGGCAGGTGCCTAATATATATATATATATATATATATATATATATATATATATATATATATATATATATATATTGTAGGCTATCATGTGACTCATTTTGTAATTTTTTATTTATTTATGTCACCAGTTACTAAAAGTGTACAAGTCTTTCATATTTGGTACTAAGTTGTAACTAAATTCTTTAGTGGAAGATTTTAATGAGTGCCAAGGTATGGCTTTATAAGTATTTTTTATATGAGGCCAGATTTGTTGTGCAATCAGGGAAGATTGAACTCATTAGCAATGGCCTTCAAGATGTGCATGCTAATCAGTTCTACAGTAGATTTTCTGTGGATTGGTTCATAAAGGTTCTTTTCAAAGTTGCAAACTGGAACCAACCAGTTTATTCCAGTTTGTAACTTGGTTGTCTCCTCGACCCTGAGACAATTTTTATCTGTATTGTAAAATGCACACTACCTATGTATTATATATATACTATATATATATATATATATATATATAGTTTTAAGGTATGCTATACTTATAGGTAGAAGTGCTCAATATCAGGGATAGTGTGTGTGTAAATATAAGAGTGGACACTGAAATCAACACTATTTGGTGACAGTCTGTTTTGTGCTTGAATACAATCAAGCTATGTGTATTGTGTGGTGGCTTGACTATTTATATATGCTGATCAATGGTGCATTAAGGGTTGCAGGGTTAGATATTATAGATATATAATCGTGGGTCAGCGTGCTGTTATTTGTAGCTATTGTATAGTACTATTTCTTAACTTATGTCTACATACATATATAATCTGTCACATATGGTCTGATGCTCCTGCTGTATATTTAGAGATTCTTGATAATATCCAAAGAAGAATCAGTAATATTATTAGTCCTGACCTGGTGTCTCAGCTTCAGTCACTTTTCCACTGCCGTAATGTACCTTTCCTGTGCCTTTTCGATAAATACTTTCATGGTAATTGTTTGAATTAACTCTTCACTATGGTACCTAGACTTTATGAATTTAAGCGCAGTACTAGATTGGCAGCAACGTCCCATTAATTTACAGTTGAATTGGTTAGCTGTAACCATAAATTCTATACTAACAATTTCTTTTCTCATCTGTGAAACTCTCTTCTGGCTCTATGCTTTCCAGCCAGATTTGATCTTCAAAAATTTAAATGTAGTGTCAATCATTATTGATTACTCTTCTATTGTTCTCATTCCTTAGTAATGTTACTCTTTTTTTTTTTATTCTTTCACACTCAGTAACCCCTTGTGTCTTAGTGGTTTTATTGCCTTTTATGAGGTGAAATGATTCGAAAACAAATTTAATTGCAATGTCAATCATTATCTAGTCTTCTTGATTACTCTTCTATTATTCTCACTCCTTAGTAATGTTACTCTTTTTTTCTTATTCTTTCACACTCAGTAACCCCTTATTTTTTAGTTGCTTGCATCAAATGATATCTCTTCAGTTGATTACACTATTTGGGCCTAACCATTCAGATCTTAGTATGAAGCTGCCAGACTACCTACACATAGGATTCGATTCTCGTGGTGAAGACTTGTGCAGAATCAATCACACTTTTGGGATAACTCAATATGGAGGACTGGTGCATAGTTTGTCATAAAGTTTCCAAACAGAACTCGAGTTTTGAATTGTTGTCCTTCTACTGGGCTGGTTTGCTAACTAAGGTTAAAGAGTCATATATAATAAAACTGAATGCTGATTATTTTAGTTTCTATTATAAAATATTTGTGGCAATATTTTATAAGTAAATTTAATTTAAAAAAAAAAAAAAAAATCGACATTTTGTTTTTTAAATTTTTATATTTTATTTTTATTTTCTGAAGGTGTTTCAAAATTCTTGCTGATTTTTGTCAGTCAGAAATATTGTTTGAAATTCACACTGTAAGCCAAGCCCTGAGAAACTTTTTTTCAGTAAATGCATATTTCTGTGGTTTTTAAAATTGGTTGAATAGGTTTCTCTGTCAGAACAACATTTCTTCTAATAAGGTCACATTGAAATAAATTTACTAGGACCAACTATACTTATTGAAAATCAACAGCTCTATGATTAGAACATTTTTCTTTTCTTTCTTGAATTTCTTAGCTGGAGATACATTACAGTAAGCATTGAAACAATATTGCTTTCTGATAAATGGTACCACCATAACCTTATTTCATACACTACAAACATTAATTTTCCCTTCACTGGTGAATGGAGAAAAGAATGTGTTTCCTACTTTATTGTCCTCTTTATAATATAAATACAAATTGATTCCTGATTTTTTAAAAGAGTTATTAGTACTTAATTTTTATTTACAAATGTCAAGTTTGAAATTAGTGATTTTCTTTCTCCTCCAATTTGTAATTTTTCAACTAAATGGATTTTTTCCTCCCAAAATCATTTCTTTTTATTAAAGACCAGATATATACATTTGTTTTTTTTTTTAATGAGTATATTTTAAGCAATTGTTTGTGAAACAGAATTAAAATTGCTTTAAGAATATATTAAAGTCCTTGTTTAACAAAAATCTTTTAAACTTTTGGAATTTAGGGTGTAGGGTACAATTCAGCAATACCAATTGTATGCATGTATCAGTGATGTAGATACAGTATACAGTTTCAAACTTTTCTTTTTTTTTTTTTTTTTTTTTTTTTTTTTTTCAATTCACCCCAAGCAAGGCAATAATGCCACTATTGGGACTACTGGGAGAAAAAGAGAATGAAAAGACTTTAGAAAGAACCAGAAACCCAATCCTAAACAGGAAACAATGGATAAACCTCTATTCTTGTTCTAAAAAAAAAAAAATTCAGATAACTCTTCAAAAAGCCATGGATTCACTTGATACTGTATTTATATTCTAAAACGAAAAAAAAAAAAATTTTTGATTTTGACATGAGGAAAGTCTAATCAAAAATAATTTCTCCACAAAATTTCCCCTAATTTTTACAAGCGGACCAGTCAACTGCACTCTTGCTGTTTAATTTAAAATTATTAGTAGAAAAACAAAATGACCAAGTTTGGTTTTTGTAAAGTCAGTGGTTTCATGGGGTTCAGTTAAATCTTTCTTTTCTAAACATATCTAAGCTAAATATGTAAATATTTAAATTTTAATATTTGGAATGATGAATCATTTAAGATGTTGCTTTCACCCAAATAGCAATTAGAATTGGTTAAAACCTTATATTGTATCCATTTATACACTTGTAAAATCTTCACTTTCTAAGTATAAAAAAAAAAAAAAAATCAATCTTGAGAAATAAAATTGGTTATTGGAAATACTCTGCCTCATAGCTGAAATAGCCACATTTTTCTTCATTGATGCCATTGGTCCATGAAGCACATATAAGTAGCCAGGATTGTGAATGCACTTCTTAATTAAAAGATTGGTACAACACAATCACTTTACCTCCAATTATTCTCTATTTTAACTCTTTGTTATGCTAATATTAATGAGTGTCAAAATGAGTCATTTGGAAAACTGATCAATTCCATATGGAATATTTATCAACAAATACTTGAATACGAAGATTAACCAAATTTTAGAATTGACAGGCGAGACAGAATCTTGAATATTTCTTAATGGCCAAATTCTATTTCTTAAGTGAGGACACCTCCCTACCGCCCTCATTCAGATTGCTACCAGATCTATACAAATCTTTATAATGGGTGACATTTCTCCTATTCAGGATGCCAGTCTCGTCATTTATGGCAAAAAACACTAAATTTTTTTTTCTTTACAATTTTTATTGTTGCTCTCAACTTTTTTTTTTTATTATTTTGTTTTTAATAAAATTGACAGAATTCTCCCCCACCTTTTTTTTTTCTTTAAAAAAAAAAAAAAAATTAAACTGTTATAAATCAAATTGGAATAAAATGAAAAGATAGAGAAATTGATTTTTGTCTGAAATTCTGTTATTTTTGGAAATTATTTTTCAGGGGAAAATCTTTGAAAAATGCGTTCAGATTGGGCGATTGTGGCACTAATGTTTGTTCCCTTACTATTCTGCTTAGTGCTTATTGTCATCTATTTATGCAAGCTTCACTAGGTAGGTTACCGTTTCCCCCTGCCCTTCAATATGTTGTTTGTATCAAATTCTCCAAGCCCTCTTGTGTTCCAGAAATTTCAACTTATAATGAGAGAATTATGAAAGAAAAGTTTATTCTCCCATTTAAGTTTCCCCTATTATGAGCATTATTATATACACAATATAATAACACTGTATTTCATGAACAGAATAGAAAAGAAATGATATGCATGCTTTATTCTTATAAATGGTGCTTCATTAAGACGGATCAAAGTCATGTTTTTAAGTCATGACAATTATGCGTGAAAAATAATATTGCTCAAATGTCTGTCAAGGCTTTGGCGGCACACCTCCATTCAATGGTCAAAATTTTTGATGACGTCTGCATAGTTGCTCCTCGATCTCAACAATATGCCTTATTATCTCATCCTTCAGCTGTTAAATTGTTGGCATAGACCTTACTTTTGATATAACTCCAAAGGAAGAAATCTAAACACGTCAAGTCACACAATCGTAGTAGCCAATTGACTTCGCTGTTTTGAGAGATGATGTGACCTGGGAACTTCTCATTGCATTTCTGTTTGAACGCCCATTTTCGTAATAGGTTTTGATAACTTTAACATGTTTGTTAATCTTTCCATGGTTGAAATTGCAAAAGACTTAAGTTGTTAAATCTGAAAGAAAAAAAATCATTAGATGCTTAAACTTAATTCACATTTAAAATCGATCAGTTATTGGATCACCCTTTATATATATATGTCCTATACAGAGAATAGTATATCTACACAGCAAGCAAGGAGAATGAAAAGATAGGTTCTTACATATAATATGGAAATTTTTCTGAAGAAGCCAGATTCAAACAGTCTGGATTCATCTACTATATCCCAAGCGAGGACATATTCCGCAAGGTGTAAGTGGTGAGTCTTGGGTTTTCCCAAATTGAGGACTGTTTATCTGAAGATTTCTATAATTGGGGAAGATATGTTCCCAAAAGGAAACAGCACTATGAAGTTGTAAGCTGCTGGTGGGGGACAGATTTAGCCTCAGCCCAGGCTAAACAAACGACTGCTTTGTTTATCTCCAGTAAACAAACTGAATAGCTGGCCACTTTTGTCACTTGATGTCACTAAGCAGCTGTGATGTGACTAATGTGACTTATCTCGACCAAAGGGGTGATAATCACTTTTTATATTCCTAAAATACTCTCCTCTTAAACAGGTTTGAAAACTTTCACTCTACTTGTAGATAAAATAGGAATGTGGAAATGTACTTTATCAAACTAAAATATAGAAAAGAATATGCATGCAATATATATTAAAAAGTACCATAAAGTTTAAACAATGTCCAGTGAATAGTATTCTTTCAGCATTATCATAATGCAAAATGGGCTGGATTCGTCTACTATGTCCCAAGTGAGTCTTGGGTTTTCTCAAATTGAGGACTTAGCTGGAGATTTCTATATCTGGGGAAGATATATTCCCAAAAGAAAATAGCACCATGGACTTGTAAGCTGCTGGGTGGGGTTATTTTAGCCTCGGCCTGGAACAAGAGGCCTGAGCCAAATGAACAACTTTCACTCCAGTAAACAAACTGAATGACTGCCCACTTTTGTCACTATGAAGTACTGTCATGTAACATATCTTGACCAAAGGGGGATAATGGCTTTCTGCATCCCTACAAACTGTTTCTGATTTGAAATACATTGTAGTCAGGATCATATAATCATTGTGAATTCTATGATCCTGCATATAATATGTGCTTCAGTAGGATTAAATGTGGTTTATGAATTCAAAGTTGTCCTTCTAAACTGGTTGCCAACCAAGGCTCAAGAGCCCAGCCCGCTTTGCAACGAACTTGGCTCTCTGATTTCTCATTCTGAGCTGCTATTCATTGCACTACCTGCACATCCACAAGTATCCATTTTGTTCCTATTTTACTTAAAACTTCCTCATTTCTCACATGATTTGTTCATGGCATTCTCAGCAAGTGGTATTTGTTGGGTAAGCATTACTCTAAAGTGTGTCCAAGTATTTTTTTTGTTTCTTTTTGGGCAAATGTTAAGGTTTAAAACCCACCCAGAAATTTTACCAATCTTTTGGTCTTCGAGGGAATTGTCAGTTGCCCACCATGCTGCAGTTTCAATGACTCAAGAGCAATACTATTATTTTTATAAACATGATGCATAGCCCCCTCTCTAATTTCTCATCAAGTTAAGCCATAGAAACTTTTAAAGAAATAGCACTATCAAAATATTCACAAAGTAACTTGAAAAAAAAAAATGTTGGCTTTATAGGAAATATGATTTCCAAGAGTTAAAATTAGAATTTTTTCTTCTTAGTAATATAGAGCTTATGTTCATATCTTATTTAAACACTGATTTTTGTATGTTCACTGAGATGGGTGACTGCTTGCGAATACCAGGTGTTATAAGCTTGGATGTACAGGTGGTGTAACAGCTTGGAATTTGAAATCAAAGAACTGAGTTCCAATTCCAGTCAGGTTCCTTATATTTTATATTCACTTACAAATAATTAGGACTTGTATCAGTAGATCATTATTTCAAAAAAAGTTCTTACGATCTAAAAATTTTCTCTGGTTTTAAATAACTTGCAAAAGGTTGATAAGCTGTAAAAAATCATCCAAACTTAGTAATATAGTAAATTTTCTGCAATTACAAAAATAAAATAATAGTAAAATTGCTAAATACTGATAAACTGTTACTCTTGGAAATCACATTGCATGTATATTTTTCATCATGTCAATTAGTACCTGTTTTTATTGATGGCGTCTTTTGTTACTTTTTGTTTTCAATTAAGCGTTGATATCAACAGATACGTGTAAGATAAGACCTATTCCAATTCCCAAATATAGCAACACAAAACAAAAGAAGCATCTGACATTTTGCTTGTGATGTCATAAAAATTTCTTGCTACACAATATTATTCGTTTGTCATTGTTTCTTTTTTTTGTTGTTGTTTTTTTACCTTTGAAGGACGAACAACTTCAAAATCAAAGACGAGTAATGATTAGTAAGCTCGTTAACAGACTTTTACTGACTCCAATTCTCACTGGGAACTCTTCTCTCTTGGCTTCAAACAAAGAAAATTTCCGTTATGCAAAAAAATAACAACTTCAATAAAAAATATAAAGTGTGACTAGAAACATTGTCAGCTATAAATTAAAATATTAACAAGAAACAATAATTGGAAAAGCAAGGAAAAAAGAAACATCGCTATAATAAAATTAAAAATCATTGCTGCTTACTGAATTACCTCCCTTAGATTTTTTTAATTTCACCTCACTTGGTATTTCCGTTTTTATTCACGGAAAAAATCGTGACCAAGAAGACTCAGAATTCGTAAAACAAAAATACTTAGAATAAAGTCAAACTACTCCTTTTATAAAATAAAATGAAAACAGCAATAGAAAAAAATGCAGTGTCATTTATTTCAACAATATATAAACAGTACTTAACCACTTGTGGGAAAAAATTTATGAAGGTATTTAAAAATAAATCAGAAGGTGCATTAGTATTGGGATGGCGAAAGATACAATCCAAAAACTTATCAAAGTATTAAAAACAGAAAAATCTCGTTAGAAATAAAGAAATGAGTACTTAACTGTTATGTAATATTGGTCTTCTTAGCAGTGAATGCTGGATATTCTCCTCACAGATGAAGAAGGCAACAGAAATATGGTTCTATAGAAGGATGCTGAGAATACCATGGACTGAACATGTGAACAATGGCAAAGTTTTAGAGAAAATGGAAACAAAAAGGACACTTATACTTAGCATTAGAAAGAGATAGTTGAAATTTCTTCGGCATGTAATCAGGAAAGATAGCTTGGAAAATTTGACCTTGACAGGATATATTGAAGGCAAGAGAAGGACAGAGCAAAGCAGCGTATAATAGTCTACCTAACGAGCTTATGTGAATGATTAGGAGAGAGGGCATAGACAAAGTTTATTAAGAACTCCAAAAAGGACAGAAGATTGTGATGAAACATGATCACCCACGTCATGAAGTGTTGATTTTAATTTTCTAAACACTTTTCGTATACCCAACACTGAATTACCTCCCTTACAAAGCAAAACAAGATAACAATAAATGCTATTGCAGTTCATATGCTCTTTTTGTTTTTGTTTCTGATGAATGAATTTTCAAATTGAAAGCAGGGCTCAGAATATGTGGTTCGTTAAAAGAAATGTAAGGGAGGTAATTCATTATTAAACATTGATTAATTCCAACTATTGTGTTCATCTTGATTGTTATACTCATGATGCCTCAGAAGTTTGTTGTAACTGGCGACCTGGGAATTGTTAACCAAATGTTTTATTCAGTCCATGAGGATAGATTTCTAGCAGCCTTGGTTACTAGCAGGGTAGAATTATGACATTTTGGAACCCCTAGGCTATTGGAATTATGGGGCCAACCTCTAACTTGCCTGCACCCTTCTTTTTAAAATTATTCTTTTAGAAATACCACTATTTTACTATTTATTGCAAACCAAATTAGCACATATTTCAACACAACTGTAGTAAAAAAAACAAAAAAAAACAGATTTTTTATAACCAGCATTATAACAATAAAACAATCAAAATAAATATGAGTTTGCCATATTGATATCATTTCAGTTTATGAAGCTATTTAAGAAGTTTCAACATCTAAAAAATTAAAATCACAGTTTTATAAAAATTTCTAAGATTTGAACATTCTGAACTAAAATAAAACATGCTATTTACTTGAAATGCAATGTCAGTCAGTTATGTGACATGTGTGATACATGCTTAGGTGATCATGCATTTTCAATACATGACTAACGAGGCAGTTTTTTACCCATAGTAGGTTGCCATTTCTTTCTGTGGTAGACTAGTTGCCATCCAAGGCTATAAAACTGGTCTGTCCTGCTATTTACCCATAGTTGGGGGGAGGAGAAGAAGAGGATTCATATCTTTCTCAAGGGTATTAGCATGTAAGTGAATGTAGTGGATTTGACTGGAAATCAAACTCAGCTCTCCGATTCCTCAATTGAGGTGACTAAGCTAAAAAAATCAATACTAAAGTATTATATTATAAACACAATACAAAACATTTTTTTCTTGCTTTACTTCCTTCAAAATCAAATAAATATGAGTTTGTCATATTGATATAATATCACTTTATGAAACTATTTACACGTTATAACATCTAGAAAATTATTGCTTTATAAAAACTTAAGGGGCCCCAGGCTCTTGGCTGTAGCTTATACTAACCTAAAGGATGATCCAACCCCAGGCCCTAAGTTGCAGCTTATATTGGTCTAAAGGATAATCTGGTCCTGGTTATCTATATAAATAAATGCAAATGCCAGCATGTCACACTTTTTCAACTTTTCTCCTAGAGGCCATAGTCCAATGTATCATACCAGTTTGGAATCAGACCGATTTTTTTAACTTGGAAGTAAATTTGGAAATAATTTAAATTAACTGCGAAATCTGGCAAAAGTCACCCATGAAATAAAAATAATTGTTTCTGCAGAAAGTAAGGACCTACGTACATCAAATTGTCTTTAAATTAAGTGGCAGCAGAAGAATTATTGTTGAACTTAAAAGGTATGCTTAAATATTAATGCAAAAATTATGGAAATAAATAACTCTAAAAAAGATTCACAATAAAGTTATTTTCTTTCATGAGTTAAAAATATTTGTGAGAAGGAGATACAAAAACCATTGAAATTAAGAAGATATTTTACTCTTAGAAAAAAAAGAAGTGCACCCACCTAATAGACAAACAAAAACCTATGTGTATTTCCCTTGAGATTCTAAGGAAAGTTTTAATAATATTTTTTCAATGTCATTCTGTTTTCTTTCTGCTTAGGTCCCTTGGGGTCAATGGAGCCATTTAACAATCTTTTAAAATGTTGTTTCTTTCTGCTTGGCTTCCATGTATTAAGGGTATTAGCATGTAAGTGAATGTAATGGATTAAACTGGAATTCAAACTCAGCTCTCCAATTCCTCAATCTGAGCCACTATAGGCACAGTGAAGTAATGGATAGCAATTCGGATTGAGGAATCGGAGAGCTGAGTTTGAATTCCAGTCGAATCCATTACATTCACTTATATGCTAATACTCTTAGGAAAGGTATGAATTCTCTTCTTCTCCCCCCCCCCCAGCTATGCGTAAATCGCAGGACAGACTGGATTCTGTAGCCTTGGGTGGCAACTGGTCTACCGCAGAAAGAAATTGCAACCTACTGCATGAAAAAATCTGCTTCGTCCTTCATGTATCGAAAGATACATGATCACCTAAGCATGTACCATGCATGGCACATAACTGATTGACAATTTATATTACTAACTAATAATTCTTTTTATAATACTTGAGAATTGAGAACAAAGATATTAAACACCATTTATTTATTAGATTGTTTATTTACAAGATTGATTTTATATTTACAAGATTATAAAAATATATGAACCAACTACAATACAATATTTATTTTTTACTAATTTATAAAGAAATAATGATGAAAACAATGTTTTTTATTCATAGATTTATAAAAATTCACTAGATAATAAAAATTCACTAGATTATAAAAATTCACTAGATTATAAAAATATATGAGCCAAGATTTGTTCATCAGTCAATAAATAATTGATTGGCAGACTTTTAAGGATTTTTAGAAAAATTAGCAAGAAATTTTCAAAATTGTTTTTTTAAAAATGTGTAGAAAGGGAGGTAACCTATAATTGCTGGAGTTTCGGGCCTTGAATTTCTATAGATTAGACATCCTTTATTCTAGATCGCAATTATAAAAAAAAATTGAAAAATTAAATCAAGAAGTAAACTGAGATACAAAATAATTTAAGAAAATGTGTAATGTCCGGAAAAATCATGTTTATTTCAATTGTTCTATAGTTCATAGATATTCTTATAAAATTATGAATAAAAAGTGTTATATTCCGTGCTAATAGGAATATATATACTTGAAAAAACAAGGTGGATAAAATAAGTAAAAGTTTATTGTAACAAACAGGTACAATAAGAATAAAGATAACAGTTATGCACAAGGTCATCACAAGTCAATCCAGTAGTGAGTGCCACTACTGGAAGGTTGGTAGTTCTTGTGTAAGTCTGAGTCGTACTCAACAGATCCGAGCTAGTAATATTTACCAACCTCCCCACGGGGTAGGATGTGGAACAAGGCCAAATTTAATGTGGGACAATCCGAGCCTATAGGCTCGGCCAAAAATTCCCCGAAAACTCTACACAAACAGGTTTGGGTCTGTCTACCTCTCCGGATGAGACTCTGCCCTTCGGCATAGCCTCATTTGGGTTCCTCTCTGCCCAAAGGCAGAGAGTTTATTGGGCTCATCTATTAGCCCAATCTTACCTTCTTTGAGTAATGCACTATTCCAACTTTCATTCGTAAATCTAGCCCTCTGATTGGTTCATTTCTACCAATCAGGTCGCCCGCACGTGCACTTCAAAGTTTTGGCGCAAAATCGCTCTGGAGACAGCTCATGTGATCATGACCTCTTAAAAAGAACCCAAAAGCATGTGTGGTCACAGAGAGGCAGACACAGAAGCTGACGGAGACGCAGACCTGAGCAGATCAGCAACAGACTATTTTTCGACCGCTTACTTAAGCTTAAAAATGTGACGACTATAATTCACCGTCTCGCTAATTGAGACAACAAATCTTTCCCATTCAATATCTTCCACAAACTTCTTCATCATTCATTAAGAGCATGCTAAGCACAATAGACGTATGTACGAACACTCATCACAACACAACACACACGCACGCATAATATTCACCACACACACTCTGTCAATGTAACTGTCCATGTAACTTGTACCTTTTTTGTTGTTATTAATACATATATTTGTTTACATATATTTATCAGTCTTGTGTTTGTTTTTCTTTGCCTTCTTTCGACTTAATTAAAGTCCAACTTTCTCATGTAGTTGGACCGGTCAGCAGGAAAATCTTAACTCACGTGTATTCATCTACTTATACTCAACATCGCCGACACAATTCTTCTACATAATGGTAACCCCGACGTGCGAAACTCTACAAGTTTGACAACAGCTAAGAGCTGAGTAACAGATCTCAGCTAGTATATTTAGCTACCCCCCCCACCATGAGGGTTGCATGTGGCACAAGGCTGGTTTAACATGGGTTGTCCGAGCCTGTACGCTTGGCCAAAAATATTCCCTTTTTGAATCTGCATAAACGTGTTCAGGTTCAGTCTACCTCCCTGAACGAGACTCTGCCTTTCAGTGGAGCCTTATCCGGGTTCCTCTCTGCCTAAAGGCAGAGAGTTCGACTGTTTAGCTGGAACAGGTCGCAGCTAGACTCTGTAGTCCATTGACTTACTGATACTTAGAGGTAGTGTATATGTTGTTTTTTTTCTGCTTGGCTTCCATGTATTAAGGGTATTAGCATATAAGTGAATGTAATGGATTCGGCTGTAATTCAAACTCAGCTCTCCAATTCTTCAATCTGATCCACTGTAGGCACAGTGAAGTAATGGATAGCAGCTTGGATTGAGGAATTGGAGATCTGAGTTCGAATTCCAGTCGAATCCATTACATTCACTTATGCGCTAATACCCTTGGGAAAGGTATGAATCCGCTTCTCTTCCCCCCCAGCTATGAGTAAATTGCAGGACAGACCAGGTTCTGTAGCCTTGGGTGGCAACTGGTCTACTGCAGAAAGAAATATAGTGTAGTCACTCATGGGGGTGATAGGTTATTCTATTACACAAAAGAAAACTTGTTTTCATAGATATTTATAAATTTTTAATAAAAAGATTTTTTCACATTTCTTTCTTTCTAAAAGGATAAATAATAAATGTTGTTGTGAGCCCCCTGGAGCGGGGCACCATGTTATATGGCCTGAGAGCCCAAGTAAGTATTAGATCACAAGAGGTCCACTAACGTTTACTAGTCAAAGATGTGAAATCTGCCAGGTGAAGTAAAATAGGCAACAGAACGAGGATATTTAAGATTAATACAAAATTTATTTACAATACAGACAAGAGTCATTGTAGGTTAGCATGTGAGTCTGCTGTTGAAGGGGCAGATTGAGTCCAATTGCTGGTGTTGGCTTGTTGTTGGTGCTGGTTTTGCATTGTAGGAGGTCAAATCTGATGTCCAATGCTAGCATTGTGTAGGTGCTGACTGGGTCTAGTGGTGAACCTCTTGTAGTATTATAACCATAGTGTATGGGATAAGTTATTAGAGCTGCAAGTAGGGGCTGATGTGTAGCCAGAAGTTTGGGGCTATAGTGAGCAGGTCCATTTTTGCCGTCAACCAAGTGGACTAGGTTGAAGTAAGAGATGCTAGAAGCAGGGACTAGTCTGTAGCTGAAAGTAAGAGTCTATGATAGCAGGAAGTAGCAAGGCCAAGAATACCAGAAGTAAGGGTCTGTGATGGCCTGAAGTAGTGAAGGCTACAATCTAATAAATTAATAGTGTAAATAAACAATCTAATAAGTAGTATTATTTTTATTGTCATTTCTTAAGAACAAAGAAAATCTATATATTCACTTTCATCATATGAGGTATAGGTTTTATCACAGTTCTAATCATAACATTTTAAAACAATAAACATTGCCAAGGAGTGAAGGCAGTTAAATAATAGTAGTGTCAAAGAAAGAAACTGCCTTTTTTTTTGTGGGAACAGAGGTCAAAGTCTGCCAAATTTTATTTTTATTTGGTTTCTTTATTTGTCTTTCTTACCATTTCTTGAAAATTTTCCTAAATTTTATTACAATTTTTATATTTTCTCTTGATGCATACTTAATCAATGCTTGTGTACAAAATTTAATAATAGTGATTAAAATAGAGATATTTAAACACTAGTGAAGAAGAATAACAAAGATTTTTATATTACCATAAAGCAGTAATACTGAAATGCCAAAAAATAAAAATAAAAAGCGACAACCAACAAAAACAAAACATCTATCATATTTTTAGAATATCATTCATCATTTTAACTGATTTTTTGTTGACTATTATTTATTTATTGGCATTTCTCTATGGTAATTGTAATATAGCAACAAATATAAGTAAAAGCTTATGAAACTTTTTACACTATTTACATTGTTTGGACTGTGTCCATTTGTCCTTGTGGACATCAGTGAAGTCACAAAAATTCATTCACTGATGTCCCCAATGGCCCAGTGGATAAAAGTGTTGGTTGAAGTGAACCAGTGACTGGACCCAAAAGGTTGCGAGTTCAATATCTGGCCAGAGGTGATCAAAAACTTGGAGTGTTGAGTTACTAAAGGGAAATAACTGAGATACCCAGAAAAGGCATGGCATATGGAACTAGTAGAACAATCTACCCCAGTGAATGATATAAATGGTTCAGTTCATAATTCTGACGTATATCACTTAAAAAGGCCAGAGTGTATAATGGCTGAAACATTCTGAATATGACAATAAAGATGAGGACAACAGCCCAAAGAATGTAAATGGTGTAAAAATACATTGTAGATGATAAAATATATTGTTGGTTGAAGTGATCCAGTGATTTGACCCAAAGAGTTGTGAGTTCAATATCTGGCCACAGCAGAGATGAACAAAACCTTGGAGAGTCAAGTTACTAAAGGGAGATAACTGAGTGAGATATCCAGAAAAAGCATAGCTTGTGGGACTAGAACAATCTATCCTGGTGGACAAAATAAAGGGTTTGGTTCATATGTCACCTGAAGAAGGCCAATAGCTGAAATATGACAATAAAGATGAGGACAACAGTTTGAACAATGTAAATAGTATAAATAGTTACAATCTCAGAAATATAAACAGATCCTGAAGCTTTATTTGACTGAAAATGTTTATTTTATTATACAAGCTACAAGCGAGAGGGGAGATGGCATGTGCTTATTATATTACCATAGTAATGTAAACATTTTTGTTACTCCATTTTTTTTCTTTTTTTAGTCTTTCCTATTGAAATACTTATTTATCCCTGCAATGTTCCAACAGAAACATGCAGACACCTTTTCAAACATTCAGACACTTTTTAAAAGTTGCCACTCAGGAGGAGTCTGGTACTTCCTGAAGCAATAGAATGAGTTAAACATTTTTCTTCTATTTCCTCCTCATATTAAATAAGTTTAGTAAAAGTTTGTTTAAATTAATGACTCAAGATGCTACCTAATTTTGGCATCTCTTTTATTTCCTCATAATTATTTACAATCAACAAGGGTATTTTCATATTTGAAAATGTTTATTCTGTAAATTTGTATTTATTTACTCCCACCATTGCTAATACTACTATAAATATAATCAATATGTAGCCGAGAGTGTGACTAACCATTTAGTTAAATGATTAACCAATTAGTTAAGTGAATTCCTTTGTATTAAAACTAGTGACATTTTTGTAGGATTTGTCAAGCAGACTTTTACAGGTTGAATAAAAATTAATTATTTCATCTTGAGAAGAATAATGAATCTATTGAAAGTCTTTAACAATGAAACTATTTTGATTTTTGTTTTGTTTTTCTACAAAAATGATACTATGGTAAGTGTATTATGAATAATTTCAGGATGTTTTGTCAATCTTTTTATCTCCAACACCTGAAAAGGTTGATGATTCAACTGAAAATCAAAATAATTCCCCTTAGGTAAGATACAAGTCGCACAAATCCATACCCAAATTCAATTCTTGCCTTAGAATATAAAAAGCTGTTCTTTGATTGCTGCCATTTTATTTGTTGCTGAATCCATTTTGTATCAATCTTCATTATTTTTCTTCCTTTCAAAAGATGCACAAAAAAAGGAAACCTTTTCATAATAAGCACATACATAACAATATATTTGTCATATTACCATTTTTTTCCTATTCTTGTTCTTTGAGAATTATTGGGTATTAGAACAGAGCTTTTTTTTTATAATCATTTCACCACAAGTAAGGCAACAAAAGCCACTAGGATGCAAGAGGTTATCAAGAGTGAAGGAAACAAAGAGAACTGTTGTATTGTGTTGTTCTATAACATGTTATCAGTAGTCAATTTCTTGCCTGTTTATATCTCTTCTACTTATCATACACAAATAGGTACAATCCTATTTACCAATCCACTACACCTCTTTGAAATGAAGATGTTTAATGCCTTTGATTGTTCTCAAACTACTTCTAAAACCTCTTTCCTTCTCTCTCCCTTGATGTTTATATCTTTTTCTTTTTAATAGAGATCTTGGTCCCATTTCATCTTCTTCCAGGTGAGTCACTCCTGCTATCATCCATCGGCTCATCATCTATTGCATTATCCTGATCTGAAGAACTCATCTTTTCTTCTCTGTCAAGATCTTCTATCACAATATCTTTCTCTTCAATTCTTGGTCTTAATGGGTCAGAATGGGCTATTAGGCTTTTTCCTTTCTTTGATATAATGGTTGTGTTATGTCTCCTTTGCATGCTGAAATAACCTCTCTCAGGATTTGCTATTTTGTCTTTCTTATACCACATCCTTTTATTTATTGAATAAGTCATTGTTAATGGAGATCTTATTTGTCTTCCCATTAACACAGATGGGCTTTGCAATCTGCCTGCATGTGGAATCGTCCTATAAGTAAGCAGTAAATTTGGTAAGTAACCATCTATAGTATCTCTACTTGGGGAAAATGTTTTTAATCCCATTTTACTCTATGCCCCATTCTTTCTTCAATTCCATTAGATTGTGGGTGATATGGTGGTGTTTTGTAAGGGAAACAGCCAATCCGCCTCAACTAATTGCATAAATCTTCATCACAAAATTCTGTTATGTTGTCTGATACCAATGTTTTAGGTAACCCATTTCTAGAAAATATTACTCTTAATATTTGCTTTATTGTAGACGTTTTTCTATTTTTAACTTTGATGACTTCAGGCCATCTTGAAAAGGAGTCTACTAAAATTAGAAATAGTCCCATGCTATTAATGTGTACATGGTCCATATGAACATGTGACCATGGTTATGTTTCTTTAGGCCATGAGAGTATTCTCCTTTGTCAAAAATACTTTATTTCTACATATTTTGGACATTTGGGTACATATCTTTCTATATCCTGATAATACCCTGGTCACCATGCCTCCTGTTTTAATCTCTGCATAGCTGTTAACCTACAATGCACATCATGATGTACACTTTTAAAAATATATCTTCTTACTGCTTCTGGTGGAACTATCACATCTCCATTGCATATAGCACCTTTTTCCATTGTTAATTTATAGCTTATTTCTTTATAAGGTATTTTTCAGCTTTGGAGCAATTACTCTCCCTTTTTCTTCTTATATAGCAATCTTGCTTATTATTGGATCTTGTAGATTTTCCAATATCAATCTTTGTAGAGATATGTCAGTTTCAACCCAATGTAATATTTCTTCATCTGGTATTTCATTTTTCCTTTTTGATTCTTTTTAAATTGTAACCTTGTCAGCACATCGACATGTGGTATTGTAGTTCCTTTTATGTACTTAATATCAAAATTCTAAACCAGACATTTTATACATTATTTACATTATTATTTATTGAAATGTCGAACTGAACCCTTTATTTTGCTCACTGGGGTAGACTGTTCTAGTTCCACATGCCTCAAGGACACATGGCACAGTGGATAAAGTCATTGGTTAGATCCAGTGACAGGACCCAAAGAGTGTGAGTTCAATACCCAGTTAAGGCAGTGGAGAACTTTCAGAGGGAAATTAACAGGAGATAACTGATAACTGACATTCATCAAACATGGCACGTGTTACTAGAACAGTCTACCCTGGTGAGCGAAATAAAGGGTTCAGTTCGAAATTCCAACCACCTGAAAGAAGGCGGATTTACAACAGCGAAATATTTGTGATAAATATGGCGACAAAGATAAGGACAATAGTCTGAATAATGTAAATAATGTACATAATACCTCATCTCAGAAATATAGACACATTCATTTTATAGCTCATCTTAGAATCCTGGAAGAAGTAACTTTTGGTAGTTTCTTTCTAGGGTTAAAAATAAACTCTAGAGGTTTATGGTTCAACTTTAATATGAACTTCTTTCCTAATAAGAATTATCGAGCTCTGTCCATGCTCCAGACAATGGCCAATGCCTCTTTTTCAATATTTGAAGAATTTATTTCTGCTACCGTCAATCTTGAAAGGTACATTATTGGATGGCCTTATTGTGATAAAATTGCTGATAGAGTTCATTCACTCACATCCATAGTTAACATAACCTCCTTTCTAGGATCAAAGATTTTTACAATGGTTTTTTTCTGCGAGTATCTCTTTTAAATCCTTAATCGCTAAACATTGCTTTTGCAAGCATTTGAACTCACTATTCATTTATCACAGCAAATGGTTTTATTGAGTCGTTGTATTTTGGTATGTATCTATTATAATAATTAACCAATCTTAAAAATGATTCTAATTCTTTTTTATTATATTTATATATTTATTTTATTTGTAGGCATAGATACTCTGAAATTTTCTTATTTAATTTTGCATACAGACTGAAAATGTTTTTTTTTTCTTTGGTAGTTATGGCAAATTTTTCCAAAAGTTGGGCATTTTTTTCTGTCAATTTCATGCTCATAGTCATAGTATTTGTATTCCTTTTTTATACTGTACGTTTCAACATTTTCCTCAGCAGAATCATACTTTTTTTTATCAATTCTAGCTGTTGTATAACTTCCACACACAGAGTTAAAAACAAATTATTCAATTACAATTGTACCAATATCTTATATTTATGAAATGTACCAGCCATACCTTCAATCAACTGTAATTGAATCAATTCATCCTCTATAGTCGAATTTTGAGTTCACAGTTTCTCAAACTCGTAGAATCTGCTAGCTTCTCTTAATCTGTGAAGATATTGCATAATTGATTCATCTTGTTTTTGTTTGATGGACAGAGATTTGGTTCTTTCCGCTATGGCAAGTTTCTTTTTAGGTTGTAAATTTCTTTTTATCATTCCTGAAATTTCAACGAAAGTCAAATTCTCCAATTGTTTGGGGTATGCCATAACAGAAATTTTCATTATAGCTTCACAACCTGTTGAAGCTAAAAAGAGGGTCAATTATTTCATTTTTTCCCCCTTTTGCCTGATTGTCTTTAAAATTTTTAGCCTAGGTATGGGCAGCAAAACATCGGATCCAAATCAAATTCTGGTTCATCCAAGCAACTTAACCATTTTATCGGTGACACCATATTGTTGTATCTATGACACGTGAACAGTAGTTAACTTATTGACTGCCTCTTAGTTTATATCTCTTTTACTTAACATATGCAAATAGGTACAAATCATATTTACCAATACACTACAAGGACAATAAAAGAACAGGATTCAAGGAGATAGAAGATGATGATTGATATTGTATTTAAAACTTTGAATACTGTAGCTGAAATAAAAGCATATTAATGTGTTTAAATTCCTTTCTATTGTTTATATACCTCTGAAATGAATGCATGCAGTTTAAAGTGTATATTTTAAATATAATGATGAGGTAATTACTATCTCTTGTTAATAGCAATGATACTGTCAGAGAATACAGATTAGGATTCTCTTTATACTTTTGCTCTAGATTTGGACAAAAACATCAATACTATTTTTATTTTTTAATTTAATGTTTTAATGTTATTATTATTTTATTTATCTACTATTTTTTAAACTCTCAATTAACAGAAAAGTGTGGAGTGAAGACAGAAATAAAGAGTAAGACAATCAAACACCAAATGACAAAAATGGTTTCTGAGTTGAAAGATTCATACATCCTTTCAGTTAATAAATTAATGCTTTGAAAATAAATATTTAAAATTTTTAAACCAAAGGGTCACAGTCATGCCAACAATAAAAACATGCCTCATGATCCCTTTGAAGAGTATTTAAGTAAAGTTTCTTGACCAGACAAGCCAGTAAGGAGAAGGAATGGCAACAGTTCACAACATGTACAGCTTAAAAGAAATTCCCTTACTCATTCACCTGTCCTCCTCACCAAGCTACGTGACACTTATACTTTCCTGTTCATCTCTTCTTTCTCACCCATACTCATGAAAGAATCACATTTCTTTTCATCTTAACAAACAACTACAAAAAAATGACTGTAGAAACCTTAACACACATGTACACCAAGAATATTTAATTGAAAAAAACACGAAAACAAAAATATTTTATACTTTTTTATTTAAACATGTTTCTCGCCTTTTTCTTTGTTGTGGGTTGATTCAAATCTGCAGCAAAATGGATTTTCACATAATTAGTCAAAGTATGTTACAAGTGTCTTGGGAAATTAAATAGTACAAGAGAAGTAACTTTTAACACTGGTAGTCACATAAAACACTACACTTGCTTCTTCTTTCAGGATGTGGGCGATCATGGTTTTCCATGACTCCATATCCCTCATGGCTCTTAGCAGCATTTCTCTTTTAACCAAGCCTTTTGCCTCCTGTCCTGCCATCCATTCACACAAGCTTGTCATATAGGTAACCTGCTGCCTTTCTCTATCTCTCTTATCCTTGATATGCCCTGTGAGGGTCAAGTTCTCCAAACCTTCCTTCCTTATTATCTGTCCAAGAAATTTCAGCTGTTTCTTTCTCCCTGAGTATAATTTTTGCTATCATATTCTTTAAAACTTCCTTGTTGCTTAATTGTTTTGTCCATGGAATTCTCAGTATCCTCCTGTAGAACCGAATATCTTTTGCCTTCGTTTTCTCCTTCATCTGTGCAGAGATTGTCCAGCATTCACTGTCATACAAAAGGATTGATATCACATAATGATTCAGCACTCTTTTCTGTGTTTCTTATGAAATTTTATTTATTAATATTTTGTTTACGTTTTGGAATGTATCTTTCACTAATCTGATGTGTGTTCAGATTTCAGTTTTCACATTGCTAGTTTTTGAGAATAGGGAGTATTATTTAGTAACATTATAATTATAAAAATCTCTGGGATATTAATCCATTTGTATTTATTCTGTTTTTATCTGGCAAAGAAAATTAAACAGCTCAAATAAAACTTTATTTTTTTTAGGTAATCAGTATTTTATGAATAAGAACCAATCTTAATAATACCAAAATAATTCCAACTGATATGTCCCGGAAAAGGATATATTTGTTTGAAGTTCTAAAAGTGGTTGTTGACTACAGGACAATCTAGCAATAACCGTAATGGACTGGTCCTCGTCATAGTGGTAGGCATTAATTAGAAATAGTCAAAACAATAGGTGTCCTTCATGTACCTCCACATCAGTCTGTATTTATGGCTGACACCAAAAGAAATCATATTACTGTGAGGGGGAACCCAGGTGTATGCATATTCATTATATCAAAAACTATTATGGATATGTTCAGAACCAAAAATGTCTATAACAATAATTCCGAAACAAGTACATATAAAATAAACTGCCACAGTTGTTTCTTACAATATATTGGTGAAGTTTCAAAAATTTAAAAAAAAAATGTATTTATGCACATATGAAAGATTATCTACATAACAATTTATCCAATGAATTACTTCTACAAACAAGAATTTCAACCATAACTTAGATCTCACCAATGCTATACTTCTTAAAATAGAAAAGAACTTATATGAAAAGTTCATGAGAGTGCAATTATTGATTCTGGGCAAAATGCTAACTTACACCCTGGATTTTTTCAAACAGCTTTTATTTTCAAAGGAAATACTCCTTTAATAATTGCTGTATTGCATGAAAATTAGATAGACCAATATAAATAGAGAACAACTGGCAAACCTAGGAGGGCTATGCCTAACAAACCTGGTTGCTATTCAGGACACAGAGAATTGTACTATGACTACTACTATGCAGAGAAATATGCAAAACACAACAGTAAACTATACATGACCATAAAACTTTTTTTTAAATTAAAATAAAATGGTTAACTCAATGTCTTTAAATATTTAAAATAAATACATAAATAATTAAACAAAATAGAATACATGAAAATAAATAATAATTACATTAGAAATAAATAAATATCCAACAACAATAATATTTACACACTTTTGTCTATTAGGAAGTAAACTGCATCAATTAGTGTTTTTGCAGTTTACCTTTCCTTACACAGCAAGCGAGAAGAATATTTTAGAGCATTAACAAATGAAAAATTTCAAAACTTTAGAGTATTTTTCCTTTGCTTACTTTTGTGTATAAATAGAATTTACAAAATAAAATCTCAATGTTTACGTTGATAAAATTCCTCAAGGGGCGAAACACATGAAAGAGTTCTCTTTTTTGTCTTTTATTCATAAGAACGATTTCTGATATTAGGTTACATTAAAAATAGTTTTTGTTTTATTTATTGACTTTATTCTTAAAAAAAATTGCATTTTATTCAATTCTATATTCACTATTATTTGCAAAGACTCTTTGCCACTCACCAGGTCGCTCTTTGACACATTTTGAGTAAAATATATAATAAATATATAATATATATATTTATACATACATATATATATATATATATATATATAGAATAAATATAATATATATATACATATACTATATAATAAAATATATATATATATATATATATATATATATGAATATAATATAATATAATATATATATGAATAAATATAATATATATATATATATATATATATGAATATATATAATATATATATATATATGAATATAATATAATAATATATATATATATATATATGAATATAATATAATATAATATATATATATATATATGAATATAATATAATATAATATATATATATATATATATATATATGAATATAATATAATATAATATATATATATATATATATATATGAATATAATATAATATAATATATATATATATATATATATATATGAATATAATATAATATATATATATATATATATATATATATATGTGTGTGTGTGTGTGTGTGTGTGTGTGTGTGTGTGTGTGTGTGATGTGTGATATAAAGAGAAGATACTAATAATAAGGCATAAAGATCCGGACATATTACTGAACAAACATAATGAGTGAATTTTTAAATGTAGACCTAAAACCACCTCTCAATCTAACTAAATATTATGAGAAATAACTATATAGAAAGGAAAATATTATTTTTGTTTTTGAAATGAATGTATGAACACATGAATGCGGATAATATAATCGCATGTATACAAAAATGTAGATGAACTTGGACATTGATATGTGATTTTATGTATGTATGTATGGGCATTTTTAATGCTTTGTATATATGCATATATGTGTATGTATGGATTGTAGGCACAATATTATATATGTATATATATGTATATATATATATATATGTATATATATATATATATATATGTATTTGTTGATAGATTTTTGACCTGGGTTTTGTTCGATCGTCAGACAAACTGATTAATGTTTTAAAAATTTGGGTTTATGTAGATTGCGTGTATTTGTGTTATTGTGGAAGTGGTGGGGGAAATTTCGTCGTTTTGTCATTCGTCGTGCTAACGCAAACATCGATGTATGCAGACATATATACATTTTGGTCGTCCGTCGGGACTCATACATAATATGAGTCCCGACGGACTAATATACCGCGCATATAATATATAAATATTGTATATATATATTTGATTATATTTATACTTTTCACATATATATATATGTATATATATACACATATGTGTGTGTATGAATATATATATGTATGTGGATGGGTGTATAAATAAATTTAGCTATATTTTTTATATATATATATATGTATTTTTGTATATATGTATGTATATATATATATATATATATATATATATATATATATATATTGGATATAAAATTGCATTGGTCTGTATATGTTTATTTGTATATGTATATAGATGTAAATATTTGAGAGTTAATATTTGTAATATGTGTGAATATATGTAAAATATTAATATAAATACATGCATGTGTGGATGTTTATGGGTACAAATCTGTTTTTATATGCTTATATATATATATATATATATATATATATATAAAAGTATTCCAATGGAAGGACATAAAGTCATTTTATTGAAGTTTTAATATACTTTTATTAATATTTAATATTTTTTTTTTCTTTTAATATTTTCTAATTAGAACGTGAATTAAATCTTTATTGAGAATATTTTCATGAAAAAAATTGATAATTTAATTTAAATTTAAATATATCAATCTTTAACTATCAATATTGATAGTAAAATATTAAATTAGAAATATTTGTTTGGATATTTGTTGTAGAGTGGTTTCACAGTGGAGGCTTGTATTTGTACTAAGTCAGTCCTAAAATAGGTTCAGCATACAAAACATTAGGAACTTGATATAATAGGTAGTGACACAGAGAAATCTAGTGGTGGTTGCTGATACTTTTAGTATCCGACTAATGGTCGTCCGACATCGACTGACTGACCGACTAACTCCTTCCTGAGCGACTGCTACTACTCCTACTTATTATAGGTGGGAGAGTCTATTAACTATAGAAAACGGTGTGTCCCACTATAACATCCCCCCTTAAAACTTTACTCCGTAGGAGTAAACGGTTTTCTTTATTTATTTTTCATTTTTTTACAGGAAATATGAAGAAAAAACAACAAAAAAAATTCATTTTTTTTTTTTTAAGCAACATCGTAACGTATCTCCTATGTTTATTTTGATCCACTTTTAAATGATCAGTTGCCTTTCTTTTTTCTTCTGGATCGGCGTACCTCTGGTAAAATTGTTGCAGGCGTTGTTAGATCAAATGTATTGAAAATCACCTCCATTGGCGTTTGGCGTTTTTTCCGCGGGACTGCTGTCAACCACATCTGAAAAACGTCATCTGATCTGTACGTGAATTTTTCGCCTTTCACCAAGTACATCATATAGCCAATCCGCTTTTTTTTTTTTTTTTTTATACCTAAATAGTGTTACCAGAAACAACCTTCCACTTTGAGCTTCTTAAGGATGGAGTCACAGTTTCTGTAGGTTCTTCTTGTGATTCTATTTGTTCAGCCACTAGCTTTCCTTTTGTTGATCTTGTGCTTAACATTTTCTGTGGTGACTTCAGTTGACTTAAATCATTTAATAATACTGCATGTCCTTGGTTGCGGGTAACTCGCTCCCCAGTTTTTTCTTGGTGTTGGCTTCATCTTTACTTTCTGGAGCTTGTTTTTCACATATATCGTCGGTGTTACCCATTCAACTATTTTTTTTAAATACACCGGTTTTTTTCTAATCTGTCCAATTCTTTATCTATCTGTTTAATTGAAGCAAACAGCACATTCCTTTTTTTTTGAATACCACCTGAGTGTTTTCTTTTAGTTGAATTTTGCCTCCATCTTGGTACACGTTCCCAAACCTGGAGAAAAAACAGTAGGAAATGTTTTTAAGTAAGTTTTTTACTAATTTTTGGGCTTCATAGTTTAGATTTTCTACTTTGTAACAGACAGAATTTATCGGTAGATCCCATAATTGAAATTCTGTTATCCAATTCGTACCAAGTAAGTTCGTGGTATTTTCTATAACAAATAGTTTAGCTTTTCACGTTTTTTTATTGTAACAAATTCTCCAATAAATTGTATTTTTTCTCCTGTCACTGACCTTGCGATTTTATTTGTTTTCATTAAAGTTGGTTTCCCCAACTTCTTCCACGTATGCAAATTTATAATAGATAGGTTGGAACCAGTGTTGAGTTGCATTTTTATTTTTTTATTACTTATTTCGACGGTAACAAATTTTCTGGTTATTCCATCATTCACCTTGTCGGACTTTAATTTTCTTATTTTATTGTCTTTTATTTTTGACCTGCAGTGCGAGCTTTTGCCCCACTATTTTACAGTTGAAACATTTTTTATTGAAAAAATTGCAATATCTGTACCAGTGAAGTTCACCAAGCAAAAACATGGCTTCAGGAGTTTTTGTTTATTTTTCTCTGGTATTTCACTTTTTGTTTGATAATCTGCAATTTTAGAATTCTTTTTGGTAGACTGACTTTCTTTTTTGTAGCGTATTTTCCTTGCATGCGAAACGCCAGAGTGTTCTATCTTTTTCGAATCTTTCTTTACGCTGACATATCTTGTGCAGTCTTCTGCCAAACTCTGTATCGTAATCCTTGGTTGGTTTTCCAATTTTATCAGTACTAATTTTCTCAACTCTGCGTCTCTTTCCAATACCAGCCCTTGAACAAACACTAAGCACTTAAAATTGTCAGCGCTTAAGTCTGCTAGCTTGAATTCTTCACAATGCTTATTCACATTGGCTGCGTATGTTATATAGTCTTGTTCGTCATCTTTCATCAGATTCAAACATTTCCACCTCTTGTGAAACAAAGATGTCTTTATACTAAGTAATTCACTTAATATATTTACCGCCTCGGTAAATGTCAACTTGCTAGTTTTTTTCAGTAAAATGTAGTTTACCAATTTCTTATGCTCAGCAGTTCCTAACTTGCTTAAAAGAAGTCTAACCTTCTTTCCTTCAGACCACGAATGACAGTCCTCATTATACACGTCTGTATATTTTTTTATAATACTCTTCAAAAGTTATCTCTTCATCTGGACTGTACGTGAATATTTCAATTGAATTCCATATTGTATTCTCTGGGAAAGAATCATTTTGTAGATTTTCTCTTTCCTCTTCTCAGTTATTTCCAGAATTTTGTTTTGAAACTCCTTATGCATCTGTTCCATTTTCGTTGAAATTGCATTTGTCTATTAAAAGTTTCCTCCTGTAGTTGCATCTGGAATGTTTTCTGTTGCTCTAATATTGTCACCTGTTGTTCTGTCTGGAACTTAAAAATTCCTGGAATATATTTTTTGCATTCCTCCATCTTTTTGCAAAAAGTTTACACAATGCTTAAATATTGTAGAGGGGGGGGTCCAAACAAATTTGCAATTTGTGACCTATTTGAGCAAACTGTCTTATCGAGAAAAAAAAAATTCTTTTCTCAGTTGAGAATACAACAGATATTTTTCGTTGATGTCTTGTCTTTCGAAAAACTTTGCAAAATTTTTTTTTTTTTTTAAATGTGAATCTTAGATGTTGTCGCCAAAAATTGTGACAAGCAAGTTTTTTTTTTCTTTTTCCTCCGTATGAGAATGAATTTTGTCATCAAATAATGTTGCGAGCAAATTTTTTTTTCCCTCTTCCACTGTATGAATCTGAATCCTTGTGGCCAAATTTGTTATGGCGGGTGAAAATTTTTTTTTCTTCTTCGTATGAGTATGAATTTCGTCACCAAATAATGTTGCGAGGAAATTTTTTTTTTCTTCCACCGTAGGAATTTCGAATCCCTTCGCCGAATAATACTGTGGCGAACGCATTTTCTTTTTTTCTCCATATGAGTACAAATTTTTTCTTTTTCTTTCACCGTATGAGCTCGAATCCTCGTGGTCAGGTTTGTTATGGAGTATGAATGTTTTTCTTCCTCCATGTGAATCCAAATACGTTCGTCGCCAAATGTTGTATATGGCGAACAAATTTTTTTTTCTCTGTATGAGTTCGAATCCTCGTCATCAAGTGTTGTAGAGTGGTTTCACAGTGGAGGCTTGTATTTGTACTAAGTCGGTCCTAAAATAGGTTCGACGTACAAAACGTTAGGAACTTGATATAATAGGTAATGACGCAGAGAAATCTAGTTGTGGTCGCTGATACTTTTAGTATTCGACTAACTGTCGTCCGACATCACTGACTGACCTGACGACTCCCTGAGCGACTGGTTACTACTCCTACTTATTATAGGTGGGAGAGTCTATTAACTATAAAATAGGTGTGTTCCACTATAACAATTATTTAAACGATTTTCATCGACTTCATTATACAGTCAGTTATTAACTATGAAATTAAATTAAAAAAAAATGAATTTAAAAAATATAAATAAATACAAATTTTTTGTAAATGTATGTATATGTAATTTCTTGTATGAATTGTATAGTTGCCATAAAGGTATATAGATACATGTCTGTCCTATTGTTAATTACCCATAAATGGTATGTATAGGATTTAGGATTTCCCAAGGGTATATATGCACGTATATATAAGAAAAAACAAATTTGAATGGAATTCGAACTTCAAAATTCTCCGATTCCTAATTTCGAGCCGCTATTCATTACTTCAGATTACCCTCTAAAAATAATTACTAATTTATTCATAAATTAGATCCAAACTGATAAATTTGGCGAGCGGACCTTTTACAATATTAAAAAAGCTATTGGTCTGGAAAACCAGTGTTTGTTTAAACTTTTTTGATATGTTCTCTATGCCCTGTTAATAAATACAGTGTTGTTACTGGGGGGACTTTTTAAAAAATTATTTGTAAAAAGATTAACAATTCATCTTGAAAGTGTGACCAAATTAATTTCTTAGTGTCAGGGTGTTATTTATCAAACATTTCTTATTCACGACATAAACGAAAAACTTTGAAGGTCGATCATGTATCCTCAGAAATTGCAATGAATTCAATGCGAAGAGATTTAATATGAATAGAAGCATTAATGAACTGGACAAAAAGAGTTTCTTTTATGGGAGGCCAAAGAAAATAATTTATTCGCCTACCTCAACCAATATATATATATATATATATATATATATAATGTCGATACTCAAGATTAGAGCCCTGATAAATCCAACCTAAAAAAGCTGAAACTAAATGAAATTAAAACCAAAAATATTAAAAAGAAAACTAAACCCAATTTTACTGAACCCTGCTTGTCAACCTTCTCGTTTCTTCTTGATTTTACTTTTTTTTCTCTCTTCTCCCTCCCATTTCAATTTACAAAAGCGTAGAAAAAGGGTTCAAAAGAAAATAGGTTTTGGTCTGATCACTTCTCCTTGCCCAGTTCTAATATGATTGAGAACGGATTAAATTAAAACTATAAAATTACCATGCCGTCTAACTGGTTGTTTTATTCTGTTAAATTTAAAAAACCCTATATATCAATTTTCATTTCATTTTATTTAGGATGAATGCTATTTGATATAAGAGTCCAAATGGCTTCATAGGTGAAATAATTTTATTTTAATGGAAACCTTAATGTTGGTCTTTTTTTGCCTTTTTTAAATATATATATGTATATATATATATATATATATATATATATATATTATTAAATTGAATAATTAAATTCATTCTTTTTATCAAAGTATCTGGTCCTGATCTACCATTTTGACACAAAACATGGTGAGTTGGAAAACCAGTTTAAGTACTTTGAACTTTAATTGGTTAATTACAATTTTTTGTTGTTTAATAAATTTTTCTTAGAGACAAAATAGAAGTTGTAGGTGACATTGTCAAGCAACTTCCTATCTATGTGTTCTATTATAGCAGTTTTACAAACATCTATAGATTTAAAAAATCCACAAACTGAAGCGGACCATCAGGTGTTTACTGTCTTACTACTCTCTTGACCTCTGATATTTGAGGATTAAGTTTTTAAGAAGATTCTGGGATAAATTCATTATGTGTCCAAATTTCTTCTTTTTATTTATCTTTCCTCATTCTGAGAGAATTGACCAGTATCCTTCGGTAAAACCATTTTATATGCTCCCTTGTTCGAGTTTTTCAGACCTGTCTTGGATTTTTTTTTTTGTCAATAAGAGGATGGATATACATCACAATCTGTGAGGCACTATTTTTGGGTTTGTATCTAATTCAATCATTTCCCTATGAAAGAGGAGATCAGCTTCCTTTTCTTAGCTTTTGGAACTGGAAAACATTTGTTAGAACCAGTGCATGTTAAAAAACTTTCTAGATAACTTCTAGAAAACTTACTTGATGTTCATAAATTGAAACCCGTAACTCTAATCTTGGACTTTTTTTTCCTTTAAACTCATGACTATAATTCTGTCTTCTTTCAATTGATTGTTAGTCTTTTTTTCTCATTGATTACCACCCTGTCAAGGAGGTCTTGTGGTTCTTGACAAGGTACTTCAGGATCTTAGACATCAACACACAGCTCTTCTCTGTATCGTTTATTGTTAGGAGATTTAGACAAACTCTTCCAGTGATTCTGAAAGGGACTCCAGCTGATGAGGTAAACGTTAGTGTAAAGTTTTTCTAATAAATCAGTGTGAAAAAACTGAGACCTTGTCTCAACATGCCCTTGCATTTCAGTGGTAGCTAGGAAGTTAATTTTTCAAATGCAATTATTGGATATTATAATTGCACTTTTTGGTTTTAAGCAAATCGAGTTGAGAACATTGGACCCTGTGATTAGTGAGATGCCATCATCATCTGAGATTTAAAGAAACAAATAATAGGGCATTTCCATATCCTGAGGAAGCTGCTTTTAAAGCCTGTCAATCTGATCTGAGAACTTGTGCCATTTTCATCAACAAAGAAAGATCCAATCAGATTTGATGATTTGCATCAAACTTTTGGAAGATAAACGTTCTGGGAATTCGCTCTGTCCCAATTCGATTGACACTTTTCTAAATGAAGATGTTGAATTATCCAGTTGAATTTTTGAATAGCCTAACATCAGCAGGCTGACAACTGACAATTTGCACATCAAGATTAGAACACAAGATGAAAGAAACCTGGATCCACCAAAGTTTTGCAATTGCACACAACTGACAATTAAGAAAATAATGCCAACAGTCTTGGATGTGACAATGCTGACTGGCAAAGCCAGCAGTCAGGATGTATTTATTCCTAAAATTCCATTCATAGACTATGGATAGGGGAAAGTTCAAACAGTACTATGCAAATTTAAGTGAAACTATTTTTGCAATCATTAACAAAGCTCAGCCCTTGGATGTGGTAGGCGTTAACCTTGCAGAACTGGTTTTCGCTCATAGCTAATTTTATGTGGTATGTTCAAGAGTCAGCAATCCCAATCATTTGTTTATTTATACCTCAAATAGAAAGAACAAACATGTTTATCTCTGCAAACTAAATAAAAAACACCCAGTCATCATTTTGTTAATGATTTATGAGATAATATTTGTCAATGGAGGAATTTTTTTGTTAGGATACATGTTCTTTCTATTGGGAAATCTATATATAAATCTATTTACAGGTCTATTGATCTCAAGTAAATTTGAAACATCTGGAAAAACTGTCTTATTTTAACAAATCCCCCTGCTTAAGGGCTATATTTTTGTGAATGCACAAAAAACATTTTCAGTGAAAATAAGTTTTTAATTGAAAATTTCAGATAACCGATTTTCCTGTTATTAAAAAGTCGATTTATCATTTTGTTATTCATAACTTTTTGGTATTTCCTCTGAAAATCATAGTGCTGGTGGTTAGGTATTCTTTGTGAATGCAAACAGGCACTTTTCAGTTTTCAATTATTCTACGTGAAATTAGTTTTTATCAATAAGAAAGTTCTTTTTTATGATCTAAAAAACCATAAGCTTCAAGGCAGACACACAACTATTAATACTAATATCTTAATGATAGACAACTCAGACTGGGATGATTGGCAGATATGCTCAACTTTTATATAATAATAAAATCCAGTAATTCTTTAGAAATATATATATGTAGATATATATATATAATGTTTTTGCAACAAATATATTGCAGGGAATTATATTGGTGAATTTAATACAGAATAACATCTTCAGCTTAATAACAAGAAAACTATCAAACAATGATATAAATGTCCCTCTAGCTGAACATTTCAGCCAACCAGACAGTCGTATTGATAATGGTAAATGCACAATTAAAAGTGTCTTCATTTTCTGAGTAAAAAAAAAAAAAAAAAAAAAAATAATCGATATAGGTTGAAATTAAAATTTATTTTTTAAATAAATTCCTGGTTTAAGTAGAAATTTAGGCATAGACTTTGTGAATAGACTTTTCACAAAATCCATCTGCAAAAATCCATCTCTTTACACTTCTTATCAAGAGCCTACAGGTTTAATTATATTTCGAACGATGGCTAAAATGTGATGAATGAATTTATCAAATTAAAAAAATTGGAGAATCATAAAATACACTTTACATCATGGATACTAAAACATGTTTTTTAATGAATACCGTGGGGGATCTCTCGTCGCTTATTTTCTCAACAAAGAATGAGGAAGCGTTAGCGGTGAGAACCGATAATCCTGTAAGAAATATAGGCACTTTGAAAAAATATCCATAAAGCTAGATTAAAACAGTGTAGATTAACTAAAATAATCCTGTAGTCTCTCTCCTAGGGTCAGCTACTATAATCAAATGATATGTGCAAGTAGTCTAGTTGTTGGTTCTAAAAACTGAACTGCTTGATCTTCATATATCGAAAATGATGGGAGAATCCAGTATATATAATTTAGAGAAGTTGACTGAATGTCTGATTCTAATGATAGAGATAACCAAACTTAATGCATAGCATATCAATAACAATTCCAAAGTTGTTCAATTCTCCCTAGAGGGGGACATATTTTTATAGGCAATAAAGAAAGAGAAAAAGAATTATTTTTCTCTCTTTACTTTTTAGTTTTGAAAATTTTTCTGCCTTATGGAGAGTTTTTAATTTTTCTACAGTTTTATTAGAAATGATTACCTTTGTCTCTTAATAGAAATTATGATGAACAGATTAAATGCATATGTAAATTTGTTGCAGGAATTACCACTTTTGTTGTAAACTGTGGATGTTTTTCAGTCAATATTTAATGATGGCTTTGTTATATACCATACCTATGAACACTAATGGGAATGTCCCAATCCTCATAGATATGTTGGACACTATTGTAAGGTGTGTGTGTGGGGGGGAGGGGGGTTGAATATGCTGTCTAAGTAGTCCACCACTAGCAGTGGTTTACCTACTTCATGCTGCTGGCGAGTATTTTATTTTGTTGATGTTATAAAGATTACCATTTCATTTCCAACCTCTGTTTTGGTTATTCCTCATTCAGTAACCCTTTCTAGGTTACAACAGGCTCCTAGTACATTTGTACCCTCAAAGAATATTTGGAGGACTCATGTGAGTCCTGGCAAAAATAAGATACAAAACATGGATTTCAAGCAAACAATTATTGCATGTATTAACAAAAGAAAATTACATTCATGCGTACACAATTGAAAGGAAAAGTCATTAAAAACTTAGCTATTAAGAATGTGCTTGTTTGTGTTTGTTATATAAGCGTGAGTGTACAAGAGATCAGTTGTCAGTCTGCCAGGAAAACGAATGTGCCCCAGTGAAGATGTTGTCATCTTATGAACTACAAGATCTTGTAGAAAGAGGAAAAAGAAGGAAATGTTTGTTCTTTTATATAGAACTTAAACAGTGCCACCTTTCAGGCATTTGGCAAAGCCAAATGGGATAACACACATTTATAATCCTTTTTCCAATTTTTGTTCTATGAGCACAATCTCTTTTTTCTATCATTTACCCATTAATTTAATCAAGTTACTGCAAAAAAAAATATTTGGCACTGAGATAAGATCTAATTAACTTTACCTTGTCTCCCTACAATTTACAAACCACCATATATTCATTTGCCATTGGAGCTTATACCATTTACAGAATAGTGTTTACCTAGTTCATATACATTACTAAGTAATATTTTAAATGGCTTTTTTTAATCTGGCAAAGTGTTTCTCCCAACAGGTATCAAACTTGTATTACTTTTTTCCATCAGGGAAATGACTCCTTTTTTAAAAATGTTACTTTTCTACCAACTTCAAGTTCTTGTGCCAACCACAAAAACCTAGTTAGTAGAAACAGCAAGACACAAGAGGTGCAAAACTTTAAATCAAGCCAGACACTGCACAAAATTTCAAAAGGAAAAATGCATTTATTTACAGTTTATACAATTATGAAAAAGGTACAAGTGTTGCACAAAAAATTCTTTCTATGCACCTCAAAGGCAGGATAACGATTTCTGAGCTAACAAAAAAAAAAGGATTACCCATAGAAACAAAAAAAAAAAAAATATGTCCCAATTAGTTTGATAAGAAACGGATTCATATACAAAAAAATTAATCCCTTCAAAAATAGAGAAAAATGGGAAAAACTTGGAGAAAGGAATAACAAAATGGCACAAGGCAGAAATTTTTCAAATAGTTCCATCTCTGTTCTTAAAAGTTTACACAAATAGGACCTCTCAGCTCAAAGGAGTTTTTTTTGTTTTTAATCTGTTTTCTCCAGTGCTCTTAGAATATTGCCACAAAGTCACTTGTATCTTCAGTGTGAAGAATTCTCTGGGAGACTTATAAGGAATTTAAGTTTTGGGGTAGAGATCTGCCTTGAATCCATCAGCTCTGATTTATGACCTCCAGCTTGACTGTCTTTTGAAGTGTGGGTGCTAATGCTGTCTCTGTTCTCAATGGCACATTCTTTTTCTTCTGTTTTTCTCCTTCCTATCTGCCGATAGCAGTCTGTTTGATTGTGATCATTATATTGGCTCCAGCCAAAATTTCACAAGGCCCAGAAAACTTGTTTCTCATTGGCCAATATATATAAAAAAAAAGCTTCTCCAAGTATTCAAAAAAAAGAACCTGAACCACATCAAACAATTTTGTCAGTATCACTGCTTCAGCCTAAAAGGCCATAAAATTTGCACAAATTTTAATAAACTTTTAATATTCAGAAGAATATACTTTTCTCAAAATCTATATAAAATCAACCTAGATGATTATACATAGATCTTTAACATTTTTTTTTACAAATAATGAAAATGAAATTTTTATAGTTTAGCCATATTGTGTCCTTACCAGTTAGGCAATAGGAAATCTAGTGTAGTTGACATTAATTCCACAAGAAATGTGTGGCAAACTAGGACCTTCAAATGGAGTATCAAAAGGATAGTTTTTTCCCTTGACTCCGTTATTATTTTAAATACCTTCACTCCTCAGCAATGTTTACTGTTTTAAAAAGCGATGATAAGAAATCTAATAAAATCTAAACATATGATGAAAGTAAATTCATACATTTTTTGTTCTTGAGAATTTAAAACAAAAAATATTAAAAATGATTTCTTTATTAGATTGTTTACTCACAAGTATAATTTTATATTAACAACATTCTAAAAAGTAATTTTATTAAAACTAATCCAATGCAATAGTTATCATTTACCAATTTATAGTCGAGTGAATTAAAGCATTGATTTGTGAATTTGGTAAGATAGTAATTGTAAGTTCAATTGTTGCGGGTGGTATATTGGCCTGCAAACAGATATTGAATGATGGAAGACAACAACAAACAAAACAAAAACTTGATTTAAAAAATATATTGACAAGTTTATTTTTGTTCAAGAAAATACATAAACAAAAATAATGTTACAGTGCACTTGGCAAAAAACAACTGTACAAGTCATATAGAGGGTGAGAATAGCGTTGTCCTGAGAAAAGCAGTTTTGGTAGTTGTTCGAGTACGTTGTCCTAAAAAGGACAGTTTTGTGATCATTGAAGGGTGTTGTCCTGAAAAGGACAGTTTTGTGATCGCTGAAGGGTGTTGTCCTGAAAAGGACAGTTTTGTGATCGCTGAAGGGTGTTGTCCTGAAAAGGACAGTTTTGTGATCGCTGAAGGGTGTTGTCCTGAAAAGGACAGTTCATGGATCGCTGAAGGGTGTTATCCCGAAAAGGACAGTTTTGTGTATCGCTGAAGAGTGTTGTCCCGAAAAGGACAGTTTTGTGATCGTTGAAGGGTGTTGTCCCGAAAAGGACAGTTTTGTGATCGCTGAAGGGTCTTGTCCTGAAAAGGACAGTTTTGTGATCGCGGAAGGGTGTTGTCCTGAAAAGGACTGTTTTGTGATCGTTGAAGTGCGTTCTCCTGAAAAGGGTAGTTTATTGCTTATCGTTGCTACTGGTGAGGATGGCTTGAGTGGGAAGACTGTTGGAGCTTGCTGGTTGGAGCTGGAGGTCTACTGTAGATGGCTGGAGCAACAGCCGATGCCAAGCTGGAGATGATGATGGCTAGATAACTGGAAATGCTGCTGATGGCTGGAGCGGTGGGCTGCCTGTCAGCTGGAATAGATACTACACTTTGATCTTTGTCATTTTATTATTTATTGCATAAAGAATACAATTGTGACACAAGGCCAAAGAGTAAGTGTAGTGAGGTTGGTCGTCACTGACTATCCTAAGCCTAGCTAATCTGATTCGCAACCCATTCATTCATTACAGTTTACTCAAATGCAACAAGAATTCATTCATCTCAATTCATCTTACATGCATCACAATACAGCATACTCAAGGAGGATGGGGGCTACTAAAAATACCCATGACATAAAAGTTTTTTCCAATATATACAAATGTCAATTTTTTTTATTCCTGTCATCTTGACTGCATATTTACCTATGCCTTGTCATCAAGATGGGATGTAACACAAGGTCAGGTTTAACGTGGAGAACCTGAGTGCATACACTCAGGTCAAATACAAAATTTGCCCAAGTGTCCACAATCATTGATTGTGATGGCCTCAATGGTGACCACCAATTCTCTTTTCTAGTGCAATAAGAGGGTGCAGAATTGGGCGCCTGTTCCCCAGAGTTGGACACCTCAAAGTATTATTTTTCTCAGCTGCATCTCTGTCCATGTTCAAGTTATTTAATGTGGAGAATTCAATACTTGGGTCATTGGTCAAAATATTTGTCAAATTTTATCCAAACCCTGCTTGTGCGGGATTGGAAACAAAGCTTGTTATGGCAGTGGATCAGATACTAGAATATGATCATAGCATCCAACTGCTATATTTAACAGACCCCCCACACCCACGTGGGATGTATGTGGCACAAGGCCGAGTTTACCATGGGTTCTCGGAGCCTGTAGGCTCAGCCAAAAATATTCCCTTAGAACCCGCATAAACAGGTTCAGGGCCTGTCTACCTCCCTGGATGAAACTTTGCACTTCGGCAAAGCCTTGTCTGGGTTCCCCTCTGCTCAAGGCAGAGAGTTTGAGAGTTGAGCAGACTATAGCATCCAACTGCAGAATTTGTTGCTTTTGAGGCCTCTTTGTATCCTGAATCAGTTTTACAACAACGCTGGTCAAGCTTTTTTTTCAGTTGTTTCTAACAAATGTGGGAGTGTTGAAAGGATACAACACAATTGCTGGATCAGGTAGTGAGTACTTGGAACCAGTGGAAATGGAGTGAGCAATAACTGAGCATTACTAAACAAGAATGAGACAGGATATCCCTGGACATGAACAGTGGAATGAGAACAATCTACCAATGTATTCCCTGAAAGTTACCTGGACTAACAATCACCTGAGGATAGCTGGAGGGTAAAATGGCCAAAAAGTGATGACAGTATCAAAGATTGTTTCTAGTTTTTAGATTAATGGTTGAGCTCAAGTCAGCCTTGTGCAGAGTTGGAACAACCAAAGGAAAGTTTCTGTTTCTTTTATTGTTGGAAGGTTAAACATGGTTATAGTATGTCCATTTTTTTTCTTGGTTCAGAAGTTAGGGTAAGTTATTATAAATATTGTTACTATGGTTGCGCTCAAGTCAGCCTTGCGTTAAGTTGGAACAACCAAAGAGAAAGCTTGACCAACTTCATACTTGAGGTTTCTGGAAGACATGTGCAAGTGCCATGCATCAAAAATTGGGACGAGTTCAGTCATCAGTGAACCGGGGAAACTAACATTTCCCAGTGGGAATGTAATTACCATGTTGTTCACATCTTGTAGCAAAGAGGAGAAAGAGAATGTGGCAAACATTTGTTTGCCTTGTTATAGGCTTCAACAATGCCACCTAGTGGTATTTTTTTTTAAACCAAGTGAGGTAATCATATTTCCAATTCCTTTACTCCTTGCTTCATGTGAAAATATATTTCTTTTTTTATTATTCATTATTATGTTTTTGTTTATTGATTTTATTTCATTTTCCCACATGTGTTGTATTGTGGAATCTTTTTGGCATGTTTGTAAATATTGTCTGTTATTGGGCAGAATATATGGTGTGTATGTTGGTTATGTAATTGTGTTAGAAATAGGGTTTATTAACTATACTATTTTATGTTCAGTTTCCTTATTCCCTATACTAAATTTGATCCATACACTGAGGTATTTGAAATGTTTCCAGTTTCCACATCCTCCTTTTTTATGATGATTTGATGTCATTGCTTTCATTCTAATTCCAGAAATAATAGCAAATAATATTGTATTTCAGACACTATTTTTCGACAGTTTTGTTATGCAAAAATCCAAATTTTGAATTTATATGGTGATTTAATCGTACCTTAGTTGTGGCACAAGGCCAAAAGTATATATCGAATTCACTACTCAGTCGTAACTAGCGAGACAAGCTTGCTAGCCATTATTACACGATATCAAAGTGCCCAAATTTTGAATTATATGTGCATAAAAAAAGAAATGCTTAGAATATTAGACTAGGTAAAGAGATCTAATGGAGATAAATCCGCATTTGGAATCCAGAATTTGTTTCGGACATTAAAAAAATCGATGACACTTCCCACACCCTCCATTCAAAAAGTGTTTTTTTTTTCAACGTAATCAATGTTCCTAATTTTTGACCTGAATTTGTAAAAAGAGGTTAATCCGAATTGCACTGTTATTGTTACGAGAGCACCGAAAAAAATTAAAACCTGATAATTTTGTTTTGTCCATCGTTTTTAAATTGTAACATAATAAATTTAATTTATATACATGTTACAAAATAAAACAAACTTTGTTGAGAGTGAACTTATACAACTCAGAAGAAAACATACGCAAAAAAAGTCTTGCAAAATTTTAAAGCTTATTTTTCATTTTTTTGTCGTTTGCCTTTTAAAATAGTCCTAAAATAAAAATCTGGATAAAATGATTTGTTTTTTTTTTGGAACACGTTTCTATTCGATAAAGGTTAAAAAATTTAAAACATTTTAATTTTTGTTTAAATGTTATCTGATCTTGAAATCGTCGATAGATGTATTCCTGAAGCGTTAAAATGTGAATAATTTGGATTATATATTTAACGAGGAAAATAACTGATACGAGAAAAACAGTCCGGTTGTAGTTTTATGGCCCTTACGGCTTTCCATAGTGAAGGCCTCTGCATATAAATATTATCACTTGACTTGCCTGTGTTTAGTGAAATTTTGACCCGAGTGGAACGAATGCACCCGTGGCTGTGATTTTCTTTAAAAAAACAAAACAAAAGAAAAAAATGGTTTTAGCGAAAGGTAAATTAATCTTGTATTTAATTTTTATGTTTATGTCTCTTCTTGTTCCAAATTTAAATAATATGATGTTTCGACATGAGTTTGAGTTTTTGTTTGGTTAAAAAAAAAATCTGACATAATTTTCATTTTTCTATTTAATTTTTAAATTGTTAAAAATTGTAATTTTGTTAAATTTTTCCCACCAAGCACCAGTATTCGAAACCAAAGAAAAACAAAATCTTCTACTAGGAAAACTGGTGTTTCTCTATGATTTTATGTTGAACTTATGTCAAATTAGAGAACTATTATAAAATTTTAAGGTAAAAAATAATTTTGTTTGGATTTGTTTTATTGACAGGTTTACGTTTTCCCATTACACCGTTTTTTTAGCCTTTTAAGTTAACTTGCTCGATTCTGACACAAGTTATATTAAAAAGTTTTTATTTAAAAAAAAAATTGTTTTTCTTTTCAGTTACTTTGGTTATTAAAGTTTCTTATTTATATTTATGGATTTGGTGATAAGAATTTGCTTTTCAAAATAAAATTAATATTGAAATCAGAAAGTTATGTTGTCTTTTTGTTGACGTTTATTTTTTGAATTACAAAAGAAACATAAGTTCAACATTTGATTTTAATTTTCAATTTTCTCTCAATTTCTCCTTAAGTTTTAAATAACGAATTATTTTTTTCTTTTTCTAAAATTTGGTGCCATAATCAGTTAAACTACATTTTTCTAACTATAGAAATGCCCGAGTTATGGGAAAATTGGTGACTTCCCATATGACTCGTAACACTAAAAAAACTAAACAGGAAAATAGGATGAGACAAAAAAAAAAGCATTCTTTTAACAAGTAATACTTTATGCAACGGAAATAAGAAAGGATTGCTAAAGTAAACTAAACATTCCTTTTTTGTTAGTTTTTATTTTCGCAGTTAATGTAGATACCTCCACGAAAAAAACTATAAAATCAGTATACTTTGATGAAAACATGCTCCAGTCCAAACTAATGAAAACTAAAACAGTTTTATTGTCAACTTTTATTGCGTTTTTCTTTTTTCGATTCAGAATGAGTTTTCGGTAAAACTAGGTCCTATTTTGTACAAAAAAAAAAAAAAATATAGGTGATTTAAATTCTTCAAAGAATTCTGTTTAGTAGTCACTAAAAAGTACAAATTATCTCGTTGAATTTCTCAAGTTTTCATAAAATTAAGTAAGGGGCTGAAATAATACATATGAAAAAAAAATTTTTACCAAGATTTTCTAATAAAAAAATTTCATAAATAATTTCATTTGTGAATAAGCCCTGAAAATTTTATTAAAATCCAACAATTATTTCATTTTTGCAAGAATTTCCAAATTAATGTGTCTGTCACCGAAAAAAAAAGGTAAAATTTTCTATGCTAAAAAAAAAGTTAGTACAACCGCTGACAAGAAAAACAAGTATTAATCAAAATTTCGAATGTTCTAAAAAGGAGTAAAAAAAAATTTAATAATCAAAAAATACTTTCACCCTTCCTCTTCTTAATAAAAGATTTTGAAAACTAAGACATTATTTAATTGGAGAGCTTTTAATTGCTTTTTTTTTTTTTTTTTTTTTATTAAAGACAATATCGTATGTAAAAGAAAAAAAATTCGACAAAAAATGAATTTTTACAAGGTTTGTTTTCATTTCTTTTACAATTTTAAATTGAATAATTTATAAAGTTTTTAAATCTTTTAAGATTCATTTTAAAAGTGAATTCTTAGGAAATATTAAGTAAAACTAAAGCGTATTACAATTCGATGACCCCAAATTTCGATTTGTTTTTGTATGTGATTACGTGCAGAATTTCTGAAGTATTGACGTACAAACTGATAAATGTAGCAAGAAAAGTTCACGTGTTTTAAGGTTATCACCACCCACTTACAGCGAAAAAAAAAAAAATTGTCTGCTCCACCATAGTTAACTATGAACACGTCAATTGGATATCAATAAATCGATTTAAAACACATCAGAAAAACAACACCCTGTAATTAAGAAATGTTTGTATAAAAAATTTTAATTTGATTTGAAACAAATATTACTTGCGTTTAACATAATTTAACTTTAAATTTGCTAATTTTCTTCAAGTAACGTTTCAGAAATATATATTTTATTTTCTCAAGATTTTTAAAATCAAGAATTAACTTTTGTTTACAAATCTGTCAAAAATGGCTGTTTTGATCGATTTTACTGAAGAAAAAAAAAAAAAGAGATGGACTCTGAACAATATAATTTCTGTTTGAAATTCACCAGAGTATTTTGCTTACTGGGAATAGTGAATTTTAAATCCTTTAGTTTTTAAATGAAAGCTTCAAGAAAGCTTTTTCATTTTTAAAAATTTATTTTAAACTTACATATACAGAATTAGTGGAGGTACCTAAGTTAATGTCATAGAATTGGGGATGAAGTCCAAATGCTGTTTGAAAATGATTGAAACACTTATCTGAAGTTGATTGTATCAGTTGTTTCGATGACTACTTGTCAATGCATTATTGAGGTTTGCTTGTGACCAGCCTCACCTGTCCTTTGGAGTAGGCAAAAATGCGTCCCTTGACATTGGTGGTCTTTAAGCCTCTTCTTTGGCACTTCAAATCCATTTGGCACCTGAATTTGGCTCTTACCCATTATTACCAGATAAATAGACTCATCTCACCCCTACCTGATATCTTATCAACCAGGGGAGATAACCTATATTTTTCATATTCTCCCAACACACAGAAAAACATGCTATGCAGCATTCCATTGCATGTTGCCAGTTCATAACATCAAATACAATATTTGGTATGTGAACATTGTCAGTTCTTTTTTTTTTTTTTTTTTTTGTTTAAATACTGTATTTGGTATATGTAGTATCATATGCAACTTAGATAGACAAGTATATATAGAGAACAACCAATGAACATGTGGTCGCTATGCCTAGCAAACTCGGTTGGTATTCAGGATGTGGAAAACTGTACAACAACTACTACACAGAGAGATATGCAAAACATAACCAAAGTATCAATTCTTTTATTAATTCAATAAGCATTTCTACAAATCCAGCAGATCAATAATAAAAAAAGCAACTCGTTACCCTCAATATGTTAGTATAAACATCATTGTTTGGTATTTATTTGACAGCTTTTTAGAATTATTCACTAAGAATAACTTCACTGGATATGAAATATCAAAAACAGTACTATCTGATGTCCTTCAGCATTATGTCTGATTACTAGTGATGTATAATTGTTTTAGACACTTGTAAATTTGTTAAATCAATTCAAATTATGCCCCTTTTAGTGGCTTGGCTTAGATTTTTAGCTTATGTGCTATTTGTACACAATAAAATTTTATTAAACAATAAATGTAATATTTTACCCTTGTTCTTTTGTCATTTATATTTATTTTCATGACATATTTTATTATTTATTGTATAGTTTAATTGTATTAGAACCTATATATGCTTTAATGAGTGTGTGCATGATTAAAAGGATACCTTTGTGGTTACTTCAGTTAAACCATATAATTTTTCAATGGAAGCCTGTCATCATGAGGCAGATCAAATGTTCAAGGATAGTTTGTCTTCAAGACAGAATAATTAAACCTGGGTAATTTGAAGAGCACTTGGTTCAATTGCTTCTTTTAAGAAGTGTTTTCTACAGGCAGAACTATTATTTGGGCCATGTCCTGTTGATTTTGCTTATATATCTTGGATCATTTCTTTAAAGTATTGTTAAAGTTTCACAGTGACTTGGATTTCCTAAGAGATTACATGTAAACAGTTTCTTATCAAAGACAACCCAAACAGGTACTACCACTCCAGGTCAGGGTGGACCCGGGAGTAATGACAACCAAGAAGTGAATCTGCATTCCCCAAGTCCTGCAAGTGGTGCCTTGTAACCAGATTTAGTTTAAAGTCTTTGTAGATGAATTCCAGATAGAATCCTTTACTTGAAAGTACTGATGAACGGAAAAAAATATTGCCTGTTACTGACAATACTGGTTGAACTTTTCCAATATAAACTGTAAATCTTTGCATTATTTCCAGTGATCCTTTACATTTTTGTGAAAATGTATTTTTTAATTTAACACTTTTGTGTTCTGAAGTAAATTGCTTTCTTATGTGCATGTTAGTACTTGTTATGGTAATTTACCCATGCATGCATGGACTTTCCCAGCTATAAATAGGAGCAGGTACTGCCTTTTGGTGAGTATAGTTTCCAGCAGTCAGCTCTGACAGTCAGACCGAACATTCTTGCTCATTGGTATGTTTTGTATTACTGTTTTCTGTTTTAACACAATTCCTCTCTTTGTGTCTTTATTTCTGGCCCCAAGAAGGTCACAACAGCACTTGTTTTAAATCTGGTACCCATTCTTAATTTCTTCATGATTGAAGATTTTGAATTGAAAATGGAATCTTTATTCACCAGTGATTATTATCACTACCATAGATACAGTTTGTCTTGATCTAGAACAAGTTTGGCCCAGATAAGATTGGTCAGAATAAGGTTGCAATTTAGTCATACTTAGGACCAAGTTGGCTAGCATTGGGATGGTCAGAAAGTGACTAAAAGAAATGGATGCTGTTTGAAGTCTTACCCAGGACTAGTTTTTTTTTTTTTTTTTTTTTTTTTATACACAAATTCCTTACTGAACTTCTTGGTCTTTCGCTTAGTTCTTCAGATAGCCTGAGAGCCAGTGTTTTGCAACTCTTTAATACTTTCCAGCATAAGTTTCTTTCTAACATTATGTATCAAGGAAAGTTCCATTAAAAACAGATGTTGTATGTTATGATTCACAGAAGATGCATTTCCTCAAGATATGCATTTGGAATATACATTTCCATCATTTCTACAAAAAAGTTCAGTTACCCTGCTAACTTTCCAGAATGGCTTGGCTTTTGCAGGATTTTTAATTAATACTATATCTTCTACCTGTATTTTATTGTTAAAATCCATATCATGTAGATCCTTGAATTTCTCTTATTTTTCTTACTCAAGAGATATTTCTAATTCCATAATTCTTTGAAGTTAAATAATAGTTTCTCCTTTTCAGTGAAAGCATCTAATAACTGAGACCAGGAATTAGGTTCAATTTCAGGAGATGCACCAGAATCGGTTTCACAGAAATTTTTCCATTTAACATTAGGATGAAAAAAAGCATTGGGTGTTAATGGTAATAGTTCAATATAAGATATAATCTAATATGTTAGAGGTCTGGAGTTTATATACCTTTGAATGTCAGCGATCAAGCTGAAAATAATCAGATTAAGCTCTGTTCAGAGTTTTAAAGAGACAAATTTTTATGGTTTTTGTCATTCTTTCCTACATGCTTCCCATCCATGAGGAATACAAGGGTATTTTTAGATGAATAATAGTGTGGTTCATAAAAGTTTATTTGAACTCTTTGCTATCCACATGATGTTCTATTATGACTTGGAGCATTGTTGAAAGATCTTGTGTTATTGCTGTAGATGTGAATAGGCACTTTATACAAATTAAAGAATCTAATCAATGCTTGCATGACTGTTTTGGTGCCCAGGTCTTGCACAAGGTGTCCTGTAGAATTGATTCCCATGTTTTTATAGGGGTTGATCAAGTTCACATGGTGTTTAGGCAGATTAGTCAACTTGGGAAACTTAAAGGCCAAACTATTGTATTTCTTGCAAATAGTGCATTTACTCAACACTGTCTTTACTGCCTGACTAGCTTGAGGAATCCAGAAACCAGCCATTCTGATTTTGGCTATGGTAGTACTAAACCCAAAATGTTTGGATTGCTGGTAGAATTCATTAATCAATAGTTTTGTATGAGGATGGTATTTTGCTAGTAGATAGATTATAAAACCTTATATCTGTGCTTGTTGGAATTAGCAATTCTTCCATCCACCCTTAATATACCTTCTTAAAGATATTGAGGTTTTTCCTCAGGAAGGGTCTTGCCCTTTGTTGAGTCTTTCAGAAAGGATAGTTCATGACAGAAATTTTCTTTTTGCATGATCTTCATTAAATACAATCTTGCTTGTAGCAGGTGATCAATTTGACACCTTCTTTTTTTTTTGTATTTGTAAATGAACCTGAATACTAAAGGTGTGACACTGATTAATTTTTTTTCAAGTGGAGAATTTAGAAAATGAAAGCAAAGGTTTCTCAGAGGCTTCTAAATTATTGCAATAAATTTTTGGTGAAACAATATTTTTAGACTCTGCAGATAGACATTAAAGTTTGTACAGAAGCCATCCATTACTTTTCATCTTTATTCACTCCATATGGGCCAAGGGACCAAAATTCATAAATATTTTCAAATTTTGCAAAAATTCATACCATACAAGGTTCTTAACAAATCAGCCCTCCTTTTGGCAAGATATTGTTTAACAATTACAAAATCAGGGTCATATTTAGGAGAACTGGTTATTATTTATTTGAAGATCTCATGAATTATAAAAGGTACATCCAAAAATTCTTTCATTAACAAACTTACTGCTTCTTCATAATTGTTGTCTTCTAAGGTAATTAGCTAATTAGTTGAAGGACATAGCAGGTAAGATAACTCTTTAAGAGGACTAGCTTTGCTTTATTAGAATTGATAGAATTAGTACAGTTGTTAAACTGTGCTATAAAATTCTTGAACTCAAACTTAGAAGGATTAACACTGCTAAAAGTTGTACACTGTAATTTGGAAGTTGAGATCATTGAATGGCTGTTAGATCAAAAACTGGCTTCACTACTGTAGGAAATATTTGTTTTTCAAACAGATTCCTCAGTATCTGCATGCTGATTATTGACACTGACTTGAAAACCAAATTTATCCCTTTGTTCAGTCACAAAACCACTTTCCTCTAAATCCTGGTTGGCTTTTGATACAAATCTCCTTGATTTTACCATCCAAATCTTGAATTTCTCCCTGAAGATTTTTGATGATAGCTTTCTCTTTATAAGATTTTTCCTTTTAAGTTCTTATCTTACTCCAGCAATTCCAAACTTAAATTAATATGTTTTAAATTGTTCTTAGAGTCAATATGGGCTCTAACTCCTAGTAACTATCCATCTTGAGATGGACAACAAATAAAAATTATTATTTTATAAACTTGGACACCATGTGTCTAAATTAATTTCACTTAATTATGAAAACAATTTTTTTTTTTTATGTAGAGACAGCAAACTAGAAGATATTTCTCTCTCTTGATGCCTTTAGTTCCCACTCTCTCTCCATTTTTTAATTTAAAAAAAATTTCCAGTGCTCTCATGCCAAGCAAAATTGCTTTATGCATGTAGCAAAATTGCAAATATATTTAGCAAATTATTTGTTTAGTGAAATTGCAAATATATTTAACAAATTATGAGAAAATTAGCAACTCCCTATATGAGTTGTAACAGGAACAAAGGATAGGACAATTGAACAATTTAAAGGGCATCCTTTTATATAAACAATACATTATACAATGGAAATGAGAAGAGAGAATTGCTAAACATATTCCTTTTAGCAGTTAATGTCATGGCATGAGGGACAAAATTCAAATACATTTATCTGTTTGAAGTTGATTGAAACACTTATCTGAAGTTGATCATATCAGTTGGGCCCTTGTGTTAGTTTTTAAGAAAAGTGCCTTTTTCATAAGTTCATTTTTTTTTTTTTTTTTATAGAAAGAGAGGCATCTGTACTTTGAAATTACCTATTTGCAATAAATGTAGACAAAATCGGTATCTGGTTTAGCTTTGCATTTAAACTTGATATAATGTGGTCAATCCCCCAGCAGGCCATCACCACCAACAATTACCTCTCATTTGGCTAGGGTTTGTTAATCCCTTAGGGAAAGATCCAAGAGGACGTGAACAATTTTTATTTTATTTTCCATGTATGTGTAGACTCCCACTTTAAACTCTGCCTTGTGCCACGTTCCATTTTAGTGGGCTATCTACAGGGTACATTGAACATTTGATGTCAATGTATAACACAATATGAAATCATGCCTTCATTTTAGAGCCATTAAAATAAAACAGTTCATTATTTTTCAGGAAATTGAAAATCTCAAAGAAACCATTTAACTGTTTATAATGAACCAAAGTAGATTTAATTATTTATTATACATATTTTTTTTGTTCTTTAGAATTTGCAATAAAAATATTAAACATTATTTATTAGATTATTTACAAGAATATTTTACAACATTTTAAAAGCTAATACAATTACTTAGTACTAAATGCAATACAATATGTATCGTTTACTCATTTATAAATATTTAATAAATTATAAAAAATGTGAACCAACTATAAGGAAATCCTTAAATTCAAATCAATTGGCAATTATTAGTCAATGTTTTGCCAACCATTTCAATAAAAAAAAGTATAGTGTTTATTATATTTGTAGTAAATTCACTTTCATATTTTTATGTTATATTAAAATTCTAATCCTCATTTTTTAAAACAAACATTGCTGAGGAGTGAAGGTAGTTAAAATAATAGCATTGTCAAAAGAAAAACTGTCCTTTTGATGCACCATTTTTTTGTTTGCATAAAGGTTAAAGATTGCTGAGATTTTTGTGTGTGGAAGGTCAAACAATTTTGCCTGGTGTTCAGTGCTAGGCTTTCTTTTGGGTACAGTTTTTTGGTGACTTTTTCATTGAACAATAACCAAAATGCATTAGTTTTAAAATCTTTGGTGACAGGTTCTGTAACCAAGGATTTTAAAACTATAGTTTACCATTGGAAGGTGGTCTGGAAAAGCTAAAGTTGTAAAACCCATTCAAGATATTTTCTGTTGGAAATATTCAGAGTTTCACCATAGATCTTACTTATTATAAAACACAGATTGTGTGCGTGTGTGTGTGTCTGTACGTTTATATATTGGATTGGATTTCCTACATTTTTCAACCGATTTCAACAAAACTTCACAGGACTGTAAAATTACCTTGCGATGGTTCTGACAGTGCCAAAAATGGGAAAAACACAATTGTTTTTTGCATGAAATCAATTTGAAAACACAATAAAACATGATTCTGTCACCAGAATGAAAGGGGGACAACTCATATCAAGTTATACTTATTATAAAACCCAGGTTGTTTGTGTGTGTTGTGTTTATATATGGGATCGGATTTCCTACATTTTTCAACCGATTTCAACAAAACTTCACTTTTTTTTTTGGCAGGAAGTGTTTCTTATTCTCTTGCACACTTTTTTCTTTTTTTTACATTCAGAATGCTTTAAAAATTCCATTTACAAGACAATTGTTTATAATAAAATTCTATTCAATTGGTAGACTCATAACGATTGAAAACAATGTTTTTGTTTGAGTTTGGGTTTGACCAATTGGTAAAAAAAAAAAAAAAAAAAAAAAAAACTAATTAAGACATGCATGTCCGTCAACCTTAAACAATAATCTTTGTCAATTTTATTTTTCAGTCTTTATGATGGTTGATACTTGATCTATCTCTTACTGTTACATCCCCGGGCAATGCCGGGCTCTACTGCTAGTTCAAAATAAATTAGATTATTCTTAACATTACTTACCAACCATTAAAGTCACTTGCAAAGAATCTGATATTTCTTATTTATTTTATTCATTAAATTACAACACAATCTAACAATATATTGGATTTTAAACTAAAAGCAACAAGATTTAAGACTTATTATTTAATATAGGTTTTTATTGTCAAGTAAAAACATTAAATTTGTTATAATGGTATTTTTTTTTATTTTCATGACATTTTTCACAATTTACATGGTTGTATTCTTAAAAGTTAAGAGATAAAATTTTTCAAGAAACTTTTTTTATACTAAATGTTGGGATTACTAACCAAATGGTCTCCTTAGATGCCTGTTAGGTGATATGGTTTCAGAACTATAAAATATATTTGGTAGAAGAGTTTATCCAGCCTTCTCTTCTGTAACAGGGTAACAACCTTGAAATCGATGTTTCATAAGTAGAAATGTCCCAGTAATTTTTTATTAGTAATTTGATAGTCTTTGTATACTTACAAAAAGATTGTATTCCGTATTGTAAATTAACTTTCTGTAACATTTACATTTTGAAGTCTTTACAGCTTATTAACATCTTGATTATTCAAAAATGCCTCTTTAACTTGGTGTTTTCTGTTTTACAGCATATCCTCCTTTATTATTATTATTTCAGGGGTGATATCACCCCTATCACAGATTCAAAATAAATTATTATTCTTAACGTTACTTACCAACCATTAAAGTCATTTGAAAAGAGTCTGATGTTTATTATTTATTTTATTCATTAATTTACAACACAGTCTAACAATATATTGGATTTTAAATTAAAAGCAACAGGATTTATTGTCAAGTAAAAACATTGTATGGTACAGTATAACTCCTAGTTGAACTAAAAGCAGTGGTAAACAAAGAAAACAAGTCTTATGCTAGTGTTTCTTCTACCATGTGCTAGAAGGAAAAGAGAGAAGACAGGAAATGTCCATTTTTATACCTGTTTAACAGTGCCACCTAACAATGTATTTGCAAATCTGGTAAAGCCATGAGGAGGTAACCCATATGGCTTGACACACCCCAATCCAGAGTTAAAGCATAATCAGTTAGCACATTTCACATGCTATATTTTTTTTTTTTTTTTTTTTTTTTTTTGATTCACACTATTCTCTGTACCACTTTAAATTTTCAAAAGCATTATTTTTAATTTTATTTTCATAAATAATATTAAAGTACATGGGTGTAATTATACAATCTTTTAATCAGTAGGTTAAGCCACTAACAACATAACATAGCTGGGGGGAGGGAGAAGAGGTTGATTCATATCTTTCCCAAGAGTATTTGAGCATAATTGAATACAACAAGCCCAATGAGAATTGAAACTCTGCTCTATGATTAACAGTTTGGAGCCATTATCCATTACATCACTCCCAAATACAAGCTTACAGCACCTGGCATTCCCAAGTTGTCATCCATCTAGTTACTGACCAGTCTCGATGTTGCTTAACTTTGGTGATCATACAGGAACCAATGTTTCAACATGATGTGGCTGTAATTCTCAATGGTCAGAGTACCTGAAAAATGTAAGTTAAATTAATAGATAAGCAGGAAAACAAAAGAATATTGCTTATTCTGGAGATTATTAAAAAAGAAAAAAAAAGGTACTAGAATTATTAAAATAAAATTCTGAATAACCATTTCAAAGGAATATACTGATATTATGGGGTGGGGGGATAATGAAATCCCTGAGAGCAAAATTTTCAAAAAATTTTTTTTTTATACTAAATGTTGGGATTACTAACCAAATGGTCTCCCAATGGTAGTGCTGTTTCAGAACTATAAAATACAGTAGGTAGAAGATTTGTCCAATCTTTTTTCTGTAACATATAACATCTTCTGAAATTGAAAAAAAAAATTATAAAAAAAACTGTCATGGTGGACTGTTAGGGATTAATTTTTCAGATTGCACCCTGGGTATGATAATAAACTACATTCAGCAGCAAGGCCTTGGATTAAGAGATTGGAGCTTTTGAAAAACATGGAAACCCCTCTTAATCACTGTTGTTCCCAGGTACAATTAATATGGGGTGGTAACACATGTTAGGGTTTAAATGGATGGGCAAATAAAAAAACCCCCAAAATAAAAAAGAAAAACATAAAATTTATTAAAATAACAGCAATACATTTTTATATAAAAAAAATTATCAACAATACAATTTTAAAGAAAAATGACCAGCATTAAATTTTATAGCAGAATTACCAAAAATCTATTTTATAGCAAAATGGCCAACAGTAAATTTTATCTCTGTGAAGTCATAAATTTGTATTTAGATTTTGGCATTAATTGGCTTGTGGAGGTTAATGTGCTACTGGACAAAATCACTGTACTTTTATAAGGAATATTTCTTGTGCTCTTGTGGGTTGCAGAATGTCATTAGATAGGCTGCATGCAGGTTACTGTCCTCAGTTTGCCAAACCCTCTTCTGGAAAATGCAATACATTTATCTTATACACATATATATATATTGCACCAGAATGCTTTCTCAGTGATGTCCATTCTGGGGTCACAGAAAGTTTTAGGCCTCTATAACGTCAGAGTTTTTCTTCCATAGGCTCAGCTAAGAGGGAATATTTCTTGGCTAGCATTCTGCTATAGCTGCTGTGTAATTGCAAGAATTGTAATATTATTTGTACTTTCTCAGTTGATCTGTTTATGAAATCCGATGTATAAATTCTGACCAATTGGAATTTGATTAATCATTTTGGTGTTTTGCCCAATCAATGGGTGGATTGTGTTTTGCTCTTAACTGTTATTTCCATTTTATCCTTAACTTTTATTTGTAGTACTACTTCAGAATGGTGGTTATCATTTTTAGCCAATGAGAAATGTAGTTTTCATTTGGCTCCAGACTTATGTCTATTAAAACTATTAATTTTATCACATCCATTGTGGATGTTCCTCTGTTTGTTCCATGTTAATATGCAAGTTTTAATTTTTCTTTCAAGTTTGAGTTTATTTATTTGTTAAAAAAATTGTACTGATATTAAATTTATAAAAAAATGTCCTGATTTTTGTGTGTATATATATATATATATATATATATATATATATATATATATATATATATATATTTTTTATTAATTTAATTTTCAAAATTTTATTATGCATATAAATCACTACAAGTTCAAAAATGGGGTTTGGCAAAGTAAAATCTTTGTCTAATATTTTTTTTCTAAATCTTAAGCTGATTCTTATCAGTAATAAGTATCAAGAAATTGTGACAAGTTCAAAGTTTTAAATGTAGATCTGACCTACTTGGAATTTTAACTTGTTCATACTTTAGAGTTGCTCAGCAACCAAAACACTTTTTTTTTTAAATGAAATATTTGTCTATTAACCTGTTGAGTGAATCTCAAAGTGTTACCTATTGACCTGAACCAAATTTGTTCTTGTGATAAGAACAGCAAAAAACAACCAACCAATTTCAAACAATGCAGTGAATTTTTCCTAACCTGATGTTTTTGTTAAACTCGGGTAACAAAAAGCTAAGAAATTGTTTTAATTTATACGTGCCTTTTTAAACAGAATAACCAATACTGAGTTTAAATAATATTTCCTAATTCTTTTAATTGGAATATCACATGTCTTGTCTTGTAGTTGAATCTGATGTCTGTCTAGGTTGATAAGAGTTGTAACAGCTTCCCTTTCATTTTTTTTTTTAAGCTTACTAGTAATGTTTGAGCAATTATAATAATTATAGTAGAGTGGGTTACTATGCTTGAGTTGTCATTCAGCAATTTTTAAAATTTTTGTTAGCAAACCTGGTACACCAGTGGTGTGGCATTTTGTGAACATAGTCTGGAGATAGGATAGAAAAGGAGAAGGGACACATGCCTTTTCCAAAGCCATAACAGTTTGAATTGGAAGTTACACTTGTGTGGAAACAAAAGAAAATAATATGAATAATAAAAAAAGAAAAAGTACATTTTCTCTTGATACTAGTAATAGAGGAACCGTAAATGTTATTACCTCAGTTGACTCCATCAAATGCCTGTTAGTTGTTGTTTGTCTCTATAAAAAGACAAACATTTCCTTCATCTAACTCTTTTTTCTCTCTCTTGCTCAAAGATGTAGCACCATGTGGAAATGATGTCCCACTGGGAAACATTTGTTTCTTTGACCTGACAACTGAACTTTCTTTCCATTTTTCAATGCATGGTATTCGCATGTGTCTTCCAAAACCTCCACCTATGAAGTAAATGAATGTTTTTTTTCTTTGGTTGTTCCAAGGCTGACTCAAGCATTATAACCATGTTCCAAAAGTCCTGGGTATGATGATAAACTACATCTGGAAGTAAGGCCTTTGATTGGGAGATTGGAGGTTTTGAGGAGTGGAACCACCTCTTAATTGCTGCTGTTGCTGGGTCCACCCTGCCTGGGGTGGTACTACCTGTAAGGGTTACAGCTATGGTCAAATACTGAACCCTCAAACACAAATAAAACACCATGAAAGTATAAAAATACATTTTTATAGTAAGAATAACAGCAATATATTTTATAGGTAAAAAAAATAACCGAAAATGCCTGTTTAAAGCAAAATGACTAGCAATACATTTTATCTGTAGTTGAAGGCCTACAATTGCGTTCAAAATATATTTAACTGAAATCATAAAATTGTGTTCAAATTATTTAAATTTTGGCATTAAATAACCAATAGAGGTTGATCTGCTGCTAAACAAAATCAAGCAGCCAACATGAAAGAACTCTTTCATGACATTAATTCATATAATATCCTACAATTTCTTAAAGAAATGAAACTGTATTTCAAAATATAACTTCAACAAAACAGCATAAAACACATGTTAAGGCCTCTAGTAATTATATCCGCACAAACATGTATATGCACAAAAGCTGAGTATCTATCATGTATTCAACTGTGAAAGCAGAATAACATATTTTTATTACTTCAAAGCTTTCAAGAAAATTAAATTTTTGTCATTAAATAACCCATAAATAGTTGATATGCTGTTAAACAAACAAATCAATCAAATGAATTAAGTACAAACTTTTCTTTGATTGTTCCAACTCTGCACAAGGCTAACTTGAGCTCAACCATTAATATGATGCTTATACTTACTTACCCTGACACCTGTACCAAAAAGAAAATGAACATACCCAAGAAACAATGAGAAGTTTGTTTTCCTACAGGTTCCACTCTAAGAGAAAGAATAAATGGTCTGTGGTAGAAAAAAAAAAAATACAGATATTACTACTGCTACATCTTGGAACAAGGGGAGGAAAGCATGTGGAAGGAAAATGTCTGCTTTTTTTTATAGACTTCAATGCCACCACCTGATGATGTTTGAGTGTGGTTACATTTTTTTTTTTTTTTATTCATTATTTTCTAAGCGCCCCCCCCACCATATGCATATTTTCAATCAAGCATATGGTAAGTGTTGTTGATTGTATCTCGGACTGCAATAATAGTTGTAATGTCCAGTATGTTTAAAAGAGTCATTCTTAAAATTAAATTTGAGGAGCATGAAGAGATGAACATTATCTGTTTCAGGATCCATACAAAACCAAACTTTGATTTTTGGAGAATAAGATTTTAGATAAAAAAAAAATGATATGAAATAGTTTTGCTTTCTATTTACATTATAAATAAAATAGGAACATTAGAATTTCTGCATTGTAGTTGTTATTGTTTAGGCTCTTCAGGTAAGTGAATGATTGATTTGTTTTTTTACAGTTTATCAACCTTTTGCAGATTATTTAAAGCCAGAAAATATTTGTAGATTTGTTGTGGAGTGAGTAGCCATGGTTAAATGCAAAATAAGTGACAGAACTGTCTAAGAAACAGAATTGACAAAGTTAGCAAGAAAAAGAAAAGAACAGGGAAAAAAATAATATAAAGCAAGCAAGGCAAAGTGACAGTAATATGACAAAAACTTGGTTAATGGCTCAGAATTAGAAAGTAGAGAATGAAGTTCCAGTTGGGTTTGTTATATTCACTTAAGTGCAAATACTCTTGGGAAAGGCATGAATCCACCTTTTTCTCCCTCCCCTAGCTAAGAGTTAATTAATTATCAATAAACCATTATCAATAAAAAAAAAATTGTTACAATCTAAAAATATTTTCTGGCTTTAAATAAATTGCAAAAGGTTGATAAGCCATAAAAAAACAAATCAATTGTTATTTGGTACAATTCTTTGTGCTTTTGTAGCAGCAATCCATGAGATTTGAAGAAGACCTACAGGCTTGATTTGCTTGAAGTTTTTAATCATTGATCAGAGAAAGTGGTTGTATATAGCTGACAGTTTAGCCATTTCTGAACAAGCTTGACACTAAAATGTTGGAATAAACCTCCCCCCCCCCTTTTTTTTTTAAAGTAATGAATTTCTGAAAAGCACAATATAAGACAATGATTTAGAAATTGTAATTTTTTTTTTTTTTTTTTTTTTTTTTTTGACTTCATCTGCAGCTGTTCAAAATGTCTTTATCGTTGCTGCTAAGCGTACAGCCTTTGGTACTTATGGTGGCAAACTAAAGAACATGTCCTGCACAGACTTAACAGAAATTGCAGCCAAAGCAGCATTGGAATCTGCGAATGTCAAACCTGAAGCTGTAACATCTGTTGTGGTTGGTAATGTCATTCAGGTAAGTTCCTTTTAATTCGTATTTATTTTAAATTGGGCTTTGACTTGATATGAACAAGTTGTAGTGACTGAGACCGTCTTTTTCCAGAGTTCATCAGATGCTCCTTACATTGCACGTCATGTTGGTCTTCGAATTGGTGTTCCTATTCATGTCCCTGCTCTCACAGTCAATCGGTTGTGTGGCTCAGGATTTCAAGCTATTATCAATGCGGCACAGGTAAGAGCCGAAATATCATTTCCATGTATGATTTCATGAAAACTATATTGAGTAATTGAATGACAAAACCAAAACTGTTGGGAAGCTAAATGAAATTGGCTGAGTTGTAGCATCTATGCACGTTGGACATCAGAAATTTTAAAATTTATTGTCTCTATATTTTCAGTGTTTACTCTCTATGTATAATCATAACCAATGTTTTTGTTTATATTTCCCCTCTACACACACACACACACACACACACACACACACATATAATTCCATCAATAAAAACATTACTCTGAAGTCGTTTTAAAGGATGAAACCTGTTACAAATTTTTTTTATTTTGTCATTCAATTACCCATTTATGAATTTGCTATTTAACTTTAATGTCATAGATTTTTGGCATAATTTCTTTTGGATTTTCAAGTCAGGTTTAGACGAGATAACCTACTTTTTTTGCTGATAAAACAGCATAGCATGATGAAAAAAGGCCCCAAACTTAATAAAAAAACAGTTTTATTGTCAAAACTTGTTTTTATTAAGAGGAAATATCAGAGTATTTTTTAATTATTTTATTAAATTTTTTAATCATTTGTAGGATGTTTGAAATATTTAAAATTTTTTTTTTTTTTTGTGTTACTGGTTGATGTAATATTACAATGAGTGTTTTAGCGCCTTTTTTTTTTTGTTCTGGTGAAAAACACTGACTTGGAAATTCTTTTAAAAATCAAATAATTTTTAATTTTGTTTTATGCATATAAAATATTACATAATGTGCCCCTTTTTTTTTTTTTTTTTTTTTTTTTTTTTTTTTGAAAGTATGGTTGATGATACACAATATTTATCAGAAAATAAGAGTGATGTCTATAGTCAATTTCAAGTCAACATTCCTAAAATTAGATTACAGAGAATATTTTTGAACATTTTTAAGATTAGTGATTACTTGAAATTATATAAAAAAGGTGCTCCTGTCATTTTCTAAAGTTATGTTTTAACAGATAAAGTCTCCATAGAACTTCAATCTGTCATTGCCTCATCAATTATGTAAAACATGACAATATCAGTTAAAATCATGGCTACTGTTATGTTTTAAAAGTACATTTCTGTGTTAGTTTAAAGTAAATATTATTTTTTTTCAAATCTGATTAATTGTACTTTAAATTAGCTAATACTCTAAATAACGTTTCAGAAAAGTATATTTTATTTTTGGAAGATTTTTTAATACAGAGAATTACATTGTGATGAAAGACAACTAAAAAAGGATACTAATCAGCTATCTTAGAAAAAAAAAATTGATTCCAATCAATATAAATTTCTGTCTGAAATACACTGGAGTATGGAAGTAATAAATTTAATCCTTTAACTTTCAATTAAAGCTTTAAGAAAGCTTTTTCATTTATAAAATTACATCATCTGACATGAGCCCAGTGCACACTGATAGACATGTGCAGAAATTGTTATTAAAGTGTCAAAGAAGTTTGTCAATTTTTTTTTATGAACCTTGATAAAAAAAAAAAAAAAAATTGACAATCTGAAACCACCATGCATAAAATGCATTTTTTTTTTTTAAACAAAAACTGATTGTTTTTTTTTTTAAATAAATTAGGCTTTTGTTATAGTTTTGATATTTATTCGTCTTAGTCTGACACAAGGCCATTTTTACATTGAAAATTTTTATCTTTACCTAGCCTTGGACTATGGGTAGGAGATCTGTAACTATCTCATACACAAGTTTCCTCTCTGCTTATATTTCTGAGATGAGGCATTGTAACTATTTATACTACTTACATGAACAACTAACACGAGGACAACAGTCTGAACAATGTACCCTGGTGGATGAAATAAAGGGTTTGATTCAAAATTCCAATCACCTGAAGAAGGCTGGAGCGTGCAGCAGCTGAAACATTGTGAATATGATAATAAAGATAAGAACAACAGTCCGAACAATATAAATAGTGTAAACAAGTTCTCTCCCTTCCAACTTTGTCACATTTCAATTGTAATGTTAGAAACCGTTGTTCATTTTCAGTTCAATTTCAAGAAGTAAGTCAATAGTTTGTAGAAGTTAAAGAACTTGTTCACAACCAATGAAAATAATTTATTATTTTATATACTTCACATAGAACTGGTGAACTGTTGTCTTAGTTGAAGGCATTGTAGCTTGATTTCACCTGTAGCTAGGCTGAGGTATTTTTGGAGCTTCAGATAACAGCCTCACATTGAAATACTTGTTAAATAAGAGTAAGTGTAAAGGGTTTTTACCTTTTTTAGTAAGATTCTAAAATTGTAATGTTTTTTTTCTTTTTGCAGGAAATCTTGTTGGGAGAGAGTGACATTGCTGTGTGCGGTGGTGCAGAAAATATGAGCATGGCCCCATTTGCAGTCAGGAATGCAAGGTTTGGTACAACTCTTGGAGTTGATTTGAAGGTGATTAACATTCATCCTTAACATTCACTGGTATATTTGCAGCATACAGTACAACAGAATAAGTATAGCAGCTATTCAATGCCATAAATAGCCAGTCAAGTGCATTGTTATTGTATGGATGCACATATGCATTAGAGGCAATATGCAGTATGCCACAAGTGTGCATTGTGTGGCAGTGAACACATTTAATGATGTTTGTTGAAGTAGGGTACTTTAATTTTGTGTTTAGCACAGTTGAGCAGTTAACATTAAAATGAAAAGCAACAAGATCAGTGATGAATATGTAATAAGGAATGCAAGATGAGGCTGAAGATATTAATTTCCTGGTGGTTTCATTATCTTGTGCGTTAACTCCTGTTTCCTTATTCCCACAGTCAGTGCCATGTGTGATACACACTTAAGCGATCATGTATCTTTTGATACATGACTGATGAGGCAGATTATTTCCTGCAGTAGGTTGCCATTTCTTTTTGTGGTACACCAGTTGCTATTCTTGGCTATAGAATCTGGATTTGTTCTATTTATCCATAGCGGGGGAGGAGAAGAGGAGGATTCCTACCTTTCCCAAGGGTCAGTCAGTTATGTGCCATGTGTGATAGATGCTTAGATAATCATGTATCTTTTGATACATGACTGACGAGGCAGATTTTATCCTGCAGTAGGTTGCCATTTCTTTCTGTGGTAGACCAGTTGCCATCCAAATCTATAAAACCTGGTTTGTCCTGCTATTTATCTATAGCTGGGGGGAGGGAGAGAAGTAGAGGATTCATACCTTTCCCAAGGGTATTAGCACATAAGTGAATGTAATGGATTCGACTGGAATTTGAACTTGACTCTCCAATTCCTCAATCCGAGCCATTATCCATTACTCCTTCACATGACCAAAATGAAAAAAAAAAAAATGCTACATACATTGAACACTTCTGCTGTTAACATACTTGTATGTTTTTATGAAACTTACATTGCCTGCTGTTGACATATGTATACATTTTTAAGATATAGTGTTCTGTGTAAGATGATAAAGTACACCCAACAGCAAGCCTCTGATCAGGAGGTTTTGAGGAGTGTAGAATTAATTGCTGGTTTTCTCAGGTCTACCTTGACCTGGGGTAGTAGCACCAGTTAGGGTCCCACCTATGGGCGAATAATTGACCCCTCAAACTGAGGTAAAAACACTATGAAAGTGTAGAAATAAGTTTTGATATCAGCAATACATTTTGGTAAAAGCTTATTACCAGTATTGAATTTTAGAAGAAAAAAAATTATCAACAATATATTTTTGAGAAAATATTACCAGCAATGAAAATTGTCGGCATTAAATAACCCATTGAGGTTGATATACTGTAAACCAAACCAAGATACATAAGGCTTACAGTCATACTGCATTGAAGCACTGATTTCTGTACAATCACCAAAGTTAATCTATGTTGAGTCTAGTCAGTAGCTAGATGGATAACTGCTTGGGAATACCAGGTGCTGTAAGCTTGGATGTGTGGCTGGTGCAATGGATAATGGCTCATAATTGTTAATTGGAGAGCCGAGTTCCAATTCCAGTTGGGTTTGCTATATTCACTTATGTGCAAATACCATTGGTAAAGGTATGAATCAACAACCATTTCTACCCCCAACTATGGGTTAATTAGTAAGACTTGTATCACAAAATCATTATCTCAAAAAAACATTTTTTACAATGTAAAAAATATTTTCTGGCTTTAAATAACCTGCAAAGGGTTAACTAACTGTAGAAAATGAATGAATCAATCAAACAAACAAACACCTTTTTAAAAGCCAGATTTAACCATAAAATGAATTATTGCTGCCATAGCTCACTTGTCACTTTCTAGTCTTGATAGAGTTTAAAAGCATTTATGCAGCCTTTTGGGTGATGAATTGTTTTCCACCTTACAGCCCTTTTCCTATTGATGAGATCTCAGAAATCTTTCACTACTGTCGCTCTTTCCGTTCTGATGCATGACATTCGTTATTTCCATCAGTTCGAACCTTCACAGCTAAAACCCATCATGCTACATAGACAAACCATCACCATCCCTTTCATACTTTTTTATTAAGAAGGAAGTTCCACTCTGACAGTTGTGGTTCTTAGGAAGAAGCTATGTGGGACAAACTCTGTAGCGGATTCAACCACTACGATAAAAATAAAAAAAAAAAATCTTGTTTGGATTGTCTTTCTTTCCTCTTATCTTTCCTCCTGACTTTTCTGCATTCCATCTTTATGCTTAAACCAGATCTACATGGAGGTTTGTACTGTTGTTTTAATTACTACTTTCATGGCTTTTTTTTTTTTTTTTGTTTTTTTTATTCCCAATTCTGACATTGTAACCTTCTTTAAGGCTACAACACAAACAGTGAAAAGTGGTACTGTAGTGAAAGGAACAGCAACACAGGCATAGATGAAAGATTGAGAGGTTTATTGTAAAAGAGAATACACTACTGAAAGATGGAATTGGTTAGCAATTCCTGAAGCAAGTCTGCCAGGCATATCCTGTGCTTATTATATATATCTACTGATATAGTCTATCTGCATAGGTGATAGGGAGTGTGGGACATTCTATTACAAAACCTCCCCCTGAGTTAATTTTCCCATGAAATTTTGCTCAATGTCTCTTCTTTTTGAGGTCAGGACATAAGTGTTTGACTTTTTTCCTCTTCTTAGTACTTTTGTGTTATGACTTTGTTTATTGATGGTGATCCCATGACAACTCATTTTATAAAGTTTGGTAGAAAGTCTTCCAACCTTTACTCTGGCATCTTTTTTTTAATTTATGTGAAATATTCTTTTTCCAAGGGATGGTTAATTCATATATAATTAAAATTTTTTTTCTTTATTTGAAAAAATGATAATGTCAGGTCTCAGTGATGTTGCGATAATGTGTTCTGGGAATTTTAATGGTTTCCTTAGGTCTAGTTTCATCTGTCAGTTGTTTGATTTTGTTAGATAGTTGGATCTAGTTCTGTGTTGGTTTTTATTTTGATCCAGCTTTGACAAATTTTATATTTTCTGGTTGGGAGTTTGTTATTGCGTATCACTAAGTCAAATACATTTGTGGTTATATAACCTTTTGTCAAGACACTTAAAAATTCTCCCTAGTATTATTGGACAATTACATAGAATAGGTACATTAAAAAACATTCTATTTCACAGAAATAGGGAAATGGTATTGTTTTTTTTCTTTTAAATTGTGTGTGTGTGTGTGTATAAAACTTTTCAATGTTCCAAATTCTCATTCTTCTTCTGATGTAGATGCCTTTACATGTGAAATAGAATGTTTTAGTTTGATATGGTAAATAATTGAACATTAAAATGGCAGACTCCTATGTAACCTGTCTCATCTTTCAAAAGGATCACTGAAGCTAAGCAACATTGGGCCTGGTTTGGTTCGGTTTATTTTGTTTTACGGCATATCAACCTCAATGGGTTATTTAATGCTGACAACATTTTTAGGATAGATTCGTATGAATAGAATATGTATTGTTTGGTTTAGATTGGTTTGGTTTATTTTGTTTTATGGCATATCAACCTCAATGGGTTATTTAATGCTGACAAAAATTTTTATTGCTGGTAATATTTTGTTTTATCAAAAAATCTGTTTCTGGTAATATATTTCCTTCCAAATTGTATTACTGGTAATAGTTAACTATTTGCCTATAGCTGGGATCCTAACAGGTACTACCACCCTGGGTCAGGGTGGATCTGGAAACACCAGCAATTAAGAGGTGGTTCCATGCTCCTCAAAACCTCCTGCTCAGAGGCCTTGCTGCTGGATGTTGTTTAACGTCTTACTCAGGATGCGGATGTAGTTTAATGTCTTCAGTGACCTGCTTGGATGTGTGGGTGGTGTAATGAATAAGAGCTTGGAATTGTTAATTGGAGAGCTGAGTTTCAATTCCTGTTGGGTTTGTTATATTCACTTTTGCTCAAATACACTTAGACTAGGCCCACCACTACTGTTGTGGCTGCTGTATATCTGGTGCCTCTGCAACTGTAATGGGTTATGAGATTCATCTGCAAATATAATATGCCACATATGTTGTTTTTTTTTTGTGTGTGTGTAACAATTGGGGGGCAGTGTGCAAAAGACCCCATTCATGTCCATATGCAAAAAGTGATCTACAACTAGAACTGCTCTCTAGGGCGACACGGTTCACAGTAAGAACTAAATTGTATAGAATCAGGACACTTAGAATTTTGACATTTAACAAAAACCCAAGTAGAAGGATAGACAGCTTTGTTTTTATGCTTTTGGAAATTTTGCAGTTAAAAAACATTTTGGTTGTAAATATGTAACATTTCTAAGGATAAAATATGGATATCTTTCCTGAGGTGTTTATAAATTGTACACTGTTCAATTATGAATGTTAACAATGAACTATTTTAAATTACAAAATTGTACATGGATTAAATGAAAATTATAATACATGTTACTTATAAAACATTCCTTCTTGCTGTCAATTTTGATGGCGTGGACACACTAGTACTGTAATAATGACTAAATTTTTTTTGTTTAATCCTAAGTAAGGCAATAAAACTATTAAGGGATTAGTAGTTATTGAGTATGAAAGAATATGGAAAAAAAGAAAACATTGAGGCCAAAGAATAATATAAGAACAAAAATTAAGAATCCAGAAGATAGTGATTGACATTGCATTTAAATTTTTGAAGGTCATACTAGACAATTTTTTGCTAGAATCTCAACTGGAAAGCAGGAAACCAAGAGTTCCACAAATGAAGTTTGAAATAAGAAATTCTTAGCATAGAACTTATGGTTATATGTAGCATTTTCAAATCAAAATGATGATACCTAATTGGCAATCTAGTACTGCACTTAAATTCATAAAGTCTAGGTACCAGAGAGGAAAGCACATTAGAAAAATTACCAAAAAAAATATAGAAAAGGCACAGGAAAGCTGTTATGATGGTGGGAAAGTGACTAAAGTTGAGATGCCAATAACATTGCAGATTCTTCTTTGTATTTTAACAAGAATCTCTAAATATGTATCAGAAGCACCAGACCAGATGTGGCAGCAATATTTGAAGCATGGATGAATAGTTGAGATTGTAACAAAAAATATTGTTTAGTATGACACCGTGAACCAACTTTCCTAGTAGTAGGTGTAGCAATTGATTAAATTCAGTCACCCCATTTATGACAGCTGAAAATGTTAAATTGAGAAGGTGCAAGGAGTCACTCTCCTTGTGAAAAGATAAAGAAATATTTTCTTTCTCTAAAATAAATGTGCTGGTAGGCTTAAATGTTTATTTTTTATTTTTATCTTTTCCAGTTGGAAGATGTCCTCTGGCACGGTTTGACTGATGCACATATCAAAATGCCCATGGCCATTACAGCTGAAAACTTGGCTGTGAAATATAATCTATGTCGTGATGAAGTTGATGAAGTTGCTCTTAGATCACAGACACGGTGGATAGCTGGTTTGTACATTTTTTTTTAATGAAAGACTTTAATCACCCTTTGACCTTTCCTAAATTTTGATAATTCAACATAAGCTTCTTGACTTGATTATCCAGGGAATATTTTAATTTTTTACATCACACTTTGATGAAAAGTTTTTTATTTTTTCTTTCCCTCCTATGTGCTGACATAATACTTTCATTGTCTCATCGATAAAATGAGAAATTGTAACCTGATATTATAATTCAGTCAATCAAATTGTAAAGTTTTCATGATCTATTATAATTGTGCCTGTTCTTTAGTTAGCATATATGTTCTATCCTGCCAATAATAATAGATCACAAGGAAAGATGGAAAATGATATGAGACACTGTTTTGTTTCAGTGGGAAAAAGAGAAGATAAAGAAGGTGATAATGCTCTCATGTATTTAACATTTTCAGTAAAATGGGGGAAAAAAATTTGTCAATTTTAAATCTTTTTATTTGTACCCCCTTACTTCTTTAAAGAATGTCCTTCATTCATAATTATGATTGTTATTGCAATATTTGATTGATAACTATTTGAGCTTAGTAACTTCAGTGTAACAGGGTATAGTGGGTTTGTTATGTGTACACATAGGAAAAAAGAATGTAATTTTATATATATAGTCATTTTGAAAAGTATTGGAATGGCAAGACCAATTCCTTTGTTTTTGTTGTTCACTGATATTTCGGTTTAAGATGGATATGAGACAAGATTTTAGAATTTCAGCTTATATATATATATACACACACACACGCACCTCTGAGATGAGGTATTATGATTACTTACGTTATTCAGACTGTTATTCTCCTCTTCATTGCCATATGTTTGGCCTTCTTCAGGTGATTGTTCCAATCTAACCATGGTGAGCCAAATAAATGGTTTGGTTTGAAATTCCAAAGGCTGAAGCATCCATCACAATAATCAAGAAATATTCCCATATCAGCCAATCAATAGACACCTGAGGATGAACAGAGGATACATTGTGTTTATAATAACATCAGGGTATTTATTTTGTTTCCTCACTGAGATGAGTTGTGACAGTCCTTTTTTAAGGTGGGGACCTGAGCATGTACACATGGGCCAGGAACAAAAATTGCTTGCAGCCCCCCAATTGTTGGTTGTGCTGGCCTGGGTGCGAGCACCATCCTTGTCTCTGATGCAATGAGAGGGCATGGCCTTAAGCAGCTGTTCCCCAGGGCTGGGCACCTCTCAGTATAATTTTCCTCAGTTGTGACTGTCCTTTGATGGACTTGCCCCTGATTGCACTCTGCTGAAAGACAGATGCAACTGAGGGATGATAAATAGATGTGTTAGAAACCAGTCAAGAGAGAGGTTTATAGACTTCCTGATAATATTGGCCTGGGGTAAACAATTTGAATATGCAGTATCATTGAGGAGTGCCCAAAAATTGAACCAACTTGTTACCCCAAGTCTCATATGTGAAATTATATAGATGTAACTGTTGAGGCAAATTGATGTACTGGTTCCAGTGATATCAAAAAGAAATGGAAGTGAACTTTAACACTCCTGAATTAATTTTCTGAAAATGTCTTAATGATGTCCACAGCTGTATTAATTACACCTGTCACCTTTCATGTTGTATCCTGAATAAGATCCAGTTTGTTTTAATTTTTTTTGTTGAGTATTGTAACAGAGAATCGGGTCAGGTCAATAAAAGACGGAGTTGGTTGTGTGTAGTGCTGTAAGCACCAGGAATTGTATCCCCTTCCACAATGGGCTATTGAGAGAAGACATTCTACTTGGAGTAGGTGGCACTGACTACTTGCATATGAACTATACTAGGTCAATAGTCAGCATGGGTCTTGGACTGGGAGAACTATGTAACACCAGTGTTTTTCTCAGTTGAGAGAGTTGCTGTGATCATGCAAAATCCAGACAAGACAAACAGAAGGATCTTACACTTTGATATGTTTTCCTGTTGCTGGGATAGGGTTATTGAAAAATTAGTCCATAGTTAAGGTTTGTTTTTTGTATTTTTTTTTTTTTTTTCAGCACAAAAGGCTGGAAAATTTAATATGGAGATTGCTCCTATTGTACTAAAAGGCAAGAAAGGTAACTCCATTGTCTTCTAAAATTTTTCATTTAACCTGGGTTGGAGGATAAAATTGATAGATATAAATCCATAACTTTAAAATTTTTTATTTTTTGACAGAGATTTGTGTATTTCTGATTGGTTGGCTTGGATAAAAAAAAAGAAAAAAAAGGACACTCTCAAGACAAGTGAATATGTTTTGCTTGAAATTCTAGTGCAACACAATCTTTATGAAGTCATCAGCTTAGTACTACAAAATTACCAACCACCTAAATGTATGTTAACTTTGAAATTGCAGGAAAATGCATGATTGTGCTTAAAAATTGGAATGCTTGGTAAAAAAAGAATTTTTTTTAAGTGTAGGGTTTATTTATGTTTATTATAGCTTTTATTGATATATAAAAGGAGTTAACATATAAAGAAAGTGTAAAAGTATGATGTTCTATGAAATATTTCATGTACACTAAAGTTGGTGCATTCTTTGCTATGTCCACAGGCATAATTTTTCAAAGAGAATTGTCTGGTTTTGACCTGACTATTTGCCTGCAAAATGTAATGTCATGAATTATAGTGTTGCAAATTTGTTCATAGATTAATATTTTGAATAGTTTTGTAGATCTAAGAAATGAAAATTTTAATTTTTTCTTTTTTTAAAGGTCCAGAAAATTTTGAGGTTGATGAACACCCAAGAGAAACAAATAAAGAAAGTTTGTCCAAATTGCCTCCACTTTTTAAAAAAGGTGGAGTTGTAACTGCTGGAAATGCATCAGTTAGTTGACATGTTTTTTCTTTTTTTTTACTTAAATTTTAACTTACAAAGACAATTGTTTATGGAAAATCAAAAGCAAAGTATTTTTTCACAATGACTAATACAGCATTTTAGGGGGCCAGATAAAGTGAATTTGTCAGATTGCATTATAAGACACTTATCCCAACAGCTAACCACTTCATCTTAGTTTTCAAATACCCTGTAAATCAGTATATATTTGTTAAACAAGGAAAAAGAAAAATATAACTCATGGACATTTGTACTTCACACCATGAGAAGCATTTCTTGTATTTATTTGAGCCATGACTGGAGCCAAAAAAAAAAAAATTGTTGGATTGGTGATGAGTAGTTAGTATCTACTTTTGACACAATTAACTGGTCTGCATATATAAAAACTGGGGAAGATTTTTGAAATAAATAAACAGTAGATTAGCATTTATAAATCGGCCTACTATTGATGCTGTCGTTTTTACTCAATTTGTAATAGCATGCAGTCAGCAATGTGAGTGCAGTTTCTAAGTTGAGTTCTGCAAATAAAAAGTATATATTTGGGGTCATCAGTAAATATAGTTTTAATAATATTTAATAAGAATTATCTTGTAGAAAATTAATTTGAAAAGATTTAAGATTTTATAAATTATTAAATTTAAAATTGTAAAAAAATATTGTAAAAATTCATTTTTGGTTTAAAAAAAAAATTGTTTTCTTCAGCCAATATTGTCTATATGTTATTCATAAAATCAATTAAATGCTTTTTTAATTAAATAATTTCTTAGTTTTATTTAATTTTTTGATTCAGAACAGTTCTTTGGTAAGACTAGGTTGGATTTTTCCCCCAACCCCAAAAAATTGTCATTTAAATTCTTTAAAAAAAAAAAAAACAAAAAAAAATGTACTTTTAACTAATATAGTCAGTAAAAATCTTGTTGAATTTCTGAAGTTTTCACAAAATTAAGGTGTGGAAATGTGTAAAATTTAAAAAAATAATTTCATTAATTTGTGAATAAGTGCTGAAAATTTAATTATAATCTGGGTATTCTTGCAAAAATCAATTCTCAAATTAATGCGCATGCCACTGCAATAAACGTGATGCAAGAAGAATTTTTTAGGAAAAATTTAGAATGTTCTCAAAAGTACATAAAATGTAATT